>CP139503.1:71303359-71593359 GCA_021014915.2 Artemisia tridentata subsp. tridentata
TGTACTGACTGAATGAATTCATTAATATTTTGTGCTTCAATAAACTCAGTGATGGTTGGGTAAGGAAGGTTGTGGGGAATGATGTAATAGGAGATGTCAGCATTTGCATGGTACTGAGTGGAAGGACCATTATCAGTATGATGTTCATCAGGAGGGTATCTTGATGATTCATCCATACCTATCTCTTCCACTGAGTTGTTAGAGACACTGATTGCATCAGTGCTCTCATCAAAGGTAACATGAAATGTTTCCTCAGCATGCTGTCTCCTAGTGTTGAACACCCTGAAGGCTTTTGAGACTAGGGAGTATCCTAGGAAGTATCCATCATCAGCTTTGGCATCAAATTTTCCTAAGTGATCCTTGTTATTATGAATAAACACAGGACACCCAAAGACATGAAAGTAGCTGATGTCAGGGATTTTTCCCTTGAATAACTCATAAGGAGTTTTGCTATGTCTCTTGACAATGATGGATCTGTTTTGTGTGTAACAGGCAGTCTTTACTGCTTCAGTCCAAAAGTGTTTGGAAAGGACTGATCCAGTTAGTATTGTCCTAGCTGCTTCAATGAGTGTTCTATTTTTCCTTTCAGCCACCCCATTTTGTTCAGGTGTGTAGGGTGAGGAAAATTTTTGTGAAATGCCTTTCTCATCACAGAAACATTCAAGTTCATAATTTTTGAACTCTGTTCCATTGTCAGTCCTAATCTGTTTGACTTTGATGTCATTCTGATTTTCAATGTTCCTGACAAATGACATAATTGTTTCAGCTGCCTGACTCTTTTTGATCAGGAAGTATACCCAAGTGTATCTTGAGTACTCATCCACAATGACCAGAGTATACTTCTCATGGTTAATAGATCTAGGACTAATTGGTCCAAATAGATCCATATGAAGAAGATGTAGGCAATTCCTGATGGAAAAGTTGGTTTTGGTTTTAAAGGATGCTCTATGATGTTTACCTTTTTCACAAGCTGAGCATGGTTTATCCTTTGAAAACACAAGAGATGGTAAGCCAAGACCTTGTTTTGTTTTACAAGGTTGTTTATGTTTTTGAAGTTCAGGTGGGAGAGTCTCTTATGCCAAAGCCAGTTGAGTGTATCAGTGGCCTTGGTAAAGAGAGAAGTTCCATTCTGAGTCAGACTGGACATGTCTAACACATAAACATCATGTCTTCTTGGAGCAATAAGGACAACTTCCTTATTAGCATTGAAGATGATTCCTTGCTTATCATCAAACTGAACTATGTATTTTGCATCACATAGTTGACTGACACTTATCAAATTGTATTTTAGACCATTTACATAAGCTATCCTAGTAAAGACTATACCATTGCAGTTTACTGAACCATAACCTTCAGTGAGACATGATGAGTTATCAGCAAATATCACTTTGGGTCCTGATTCATCCACATACTTGTGCAGATACTCCTTCACACCAGTCATGCTCCTTGAACATCCACTATCAAGATGCCAAACATGGTCCCTGGCATGTTTCTGCACAAATGGTAAACTGGGTCAGTTCTTTCTAGGACTCCACTTCTTGGAGGGCTTAGCTTTGATGGTCTTATTAACATTTTCAAGTGATTTATGGTCAGTGGTGGAGTGAACTGAGCTACCACATATTATGCATTTGATTGCTGATGTAGACTCAGTGGACTGAGAGGCTGACTTTGTCATACCTCTACTGGCCTGAATGGCCTTACCACGTCCTGAGGTGTTATGAGTGGAACTTCCACTATTTTTACAACAAATGTCAATTTGACAATCCTTAGGATGGTGGTCATTGAACCCACAGTATGGGCAAGGTGCAAAAGGCTTTGCCTTTTGTTTCTGTTTCTGTTTAGAATCAGAAGGATAGTTTAAAGACTGAGCTTTAAGACTTGCCATGTTTGATGTGACTGAATGTGTTTTGTGATCAGAGGTCCTGTGATCATCCTTTTTGCAAACCATGCAATAAAGAATTCTATAGCAATCATCAGTGATATGATTGGTATAGTTACACAATTCACATCTTTTCAGGGGTTTTGTGGGTTTGGGTTTGGTCTTTGAGGAAGATGGTTTTTGTTCCTTCTTAGATTTAGAAGGTTTCTTAGAAGATGTAATCTTCTCTCCCAGCTTCCTGACCATTTCAGCCAACTGATCAAATTTTGAATCAGGGCTTTGGGTTGTTACTTCAGAAGGGACTGAAGTTGATGAGTCATCAGTATTTACTGAGACATCAAGGGTTGGTCTCTTCAGGATGGTTGTTCCCATTCCTGATCTCTCCTTTGGAGAGTGTGGTGAGAAGACCATTGGTGGGAGGCCTAAGTTTGGTGCAGCACCCTGAAGGGTATTCAGTGGAGGAAGTGGTGGGTATGATTCTGATTCAGACTCATTCACAGACTCAGTATTACTGAGTTGTTCAGTGAGTTCAAGCTTACTGAGTTGTTCAGTAAGTCCAAGCATATTTTTCAAGGCCTGACTTTCAGGAAGCAAGATCTTTCCAGTCTCAAAGTTTGGTAACTTACTGACTGGGTTGTCCCTGACAATCCAGTCATTAGACTTGGGAAGCATTTCTTGCTCAAAAGATATGCCAGCTGGAACAAAGGTTAATTCACTGTGACTTAGATTGGGATCAACCATAAGAGGGTCAATTCCAATGGTTTTCTGAGAGCTTAATCCCACAGTGTCAAAAACCTTGGGGTTCTTCTTGGTCCAGCTTTGGATGACAGCCTTTTCTTTGTTAAGTTCAGTTTGTAGGGCTTGGTTTTGTTTCAAAATTTCAGTGTTCTAAATTTGTAGAGTTATTGTTTCTAGTTTGGCTTGCTTTAGTACAAGCAGTTCATCTCTACATTTATTCAATTCTGACACTATGTTGTTATATTTTGAACACATGTTAAGCCTTTGTTCCTCAACAAATTTAAGATCTACACAAATATAATTCATGTAAGACTGCCAATCAGAATCATCATCCATAGAAAGTAAAGTGTTTACCTTCTTCATGGTGATGTTTACCCACTCTCCATTCCTTGCATGGCTTTTCCCAACAGCTACCTGATCACCTTCAAAGAGTGTCATCAGTGCACTCACTCTAATTTCCTCATCTGAGGAGACCTCTTCATCATACCAGTCATAAGCTTCAGCTACTAAAACCATATTCTTTACCTGAACAGGTTTGGGTGTTTGAGCTGCCTGAGACATAGATAGATTAGTTTCAAGAATTGCAAGTTTAGCCTTGGCTTTCCTATATTTTGCTTCAAAGTCTTTTTGACCCTTGTTTTGAAATTGTTGGGTCGACTGAAACATTCTAGGTTGAAACTTGCTAGTTCCTGAAAATTTGTAAGAGGGTTCTGAGGTTGTTTTAGAATAGCAGTCCCTAGCAAAATGACCCTTTTTACCATAATTAAAGCATTCAGTGGTTTCATTTTCTTTTCCTTTTGAAAAATTGGACTGGTTTCTTTTGATGAAACGTTTTGAACTAGCAAGGAGTGCCCTCTCTTGGAATTCCAAGTTTAGATCTTTTAGGTACTCATCACTAGTTCTTTCATCAATTCCATCCTCAGACTCCTCTTGAAAGTCCTGCACAACACCATTAGTATAAAAAGCAGTTGATATGAGTGTGGAGGATAAGGCCTTTTTGGACTCAAGAGCTTTTGAGTCAGGATATCTCCTTGAGATCAAGTTTTCCTCATAGACAAATTTCCCATAGATTTCAGGGAGCTCAAGGGTCTGAATGTGATTAGCATTCCTCAGGCCTTGTGAGAAGTTTAGCCACTTCTCAGGGAGACTGTTGACAAAGCCAACATTTGTCTCATGCTTAGATAATACTACACCATCATTTGATAGTTCTTTTATCAAAGTCTTGTATCTGGTATAAGTCTGAGAGAGACTTTCAGAGTCTTTTGCCCTGAAAGTAATATACTCAAGTTTCAGGTCCATGACCCTGTTTTCCTTGGTATCTGAGGGGCCCTCAAAGCTATTAACCAAGTCATCCCAAGTTTTCTTGGCTGTTAAACAGTTGATGACTGATTCCATTATATCGTCAGGAAGACAAGATATAAGGATGCTTTTAAGGCGCTGGTCTTGATTGACCACCCTCCTCTCATCAATGGTCCATTGTGCCTCAGGCTTGTTTAGCCCTGCAGCAGTCTTAGGGACAAATGGGCCATCCCTGATACAGGTGATGTCGTAAGGTTCCATACCAGTTAAATAGCAAATCATACGTTTTTTCCATTTGCTAAACTTTCCAGCTTCTAGTCTGGGTGCAATAGCAGAATAGCTGCCACCCTTTTTATCGACCAGCTGGCGTACATTAATATCAGCCATAGTAGGATCTTGGTTTTAAAAACCTTGAGCACTCTTGGTTAGTTTTGAAAGATTTTATAAACCAGAGGCTCTGATACCACTTGTTGTTCCCTTTACACGCTTAGAGTTAACTAGAAAGTTAATCTATTCGTGTTTATGACTAATACAATGTTATGATTAATTCTAACAGATTAATGAAACGTAATAGTAAAAACACATAAGTATTTTTCAACGTTTAAATTCTTATTTAGAAATGAATCAAAGAATCTATTACCCAAGTGTTTTGCGGAACAAACACTTGGGATTGAATAGACAAGGTATGGTGGTGTCTCCTATCTAAACTCAAGCTTTGCTTTGAGTGGTAACAATTCGACCCACTGAGCTATCTCAGGGATACGTTACTCTTTGTAGGAGAGAAGTTGCTTTGCAAAAGTCTAAGCTTTCAATGTACAAAAAACACTCAACTTCTCTCCCATCAGAAACTATTTATACACAAGTATAAAGAGTAAAAGTGATTAAAAATAATACAAGTTGATGAAGCAAGCGTGTCTGACAATTACTATAGTAATTGTCATTTCCAAGAACCAATAGGAATGGGCTAAAAGTCTTTAGGAGTGGTTGGTCTGACACTCCATGACTTTTAGCCGTCTTAGGGAAGGTTTCTTCCTGACAAGATAAGATTTGATCTTATCTTAAACTCTTCCTAGATCTTCCTGCCTTTCTTTCAGGCTTTAGGTTCTTCAATACATGCCTTTATTTATTAATCACAATTGTTGTTGAGGAGACTGGGGTTCAGTGAGTTCTTGTCCAACACTCACTGAACCATCATCTTCTTCTTTGGCTTAAGTCCTACTCAGGGAGTACCGCCTTCCTGAGTAGTGAATCCTTCTTCTCGAATTCGCCTTAAGCATCCTGAAGATGACTCACTGAGAGACTGTTCTCTCAGTGACTTGAAAATTGTTCTCGGTTTAAGTTAACACTTAGTTAATTTGTGTTCAAATCTTGTTTTAAGTATTCTTGGGTACTGACAGACCCAACAGATAACTACAAAGTTAATCTAATTTGTTATGACTGAGATTTATGTAATGATTAATTATAACTGATAAGTAAAACGGAAATATAAAAACAAAGTTTTTCAACGTTTAAATTCTTATTAGAAATCAATCAAAGAATGTATTACCCAAGTGTTTTGCGGAACTAACACTTGGGATTGAATAGACAAGGTATGGTATGTCTCCTCTCTAAACACAAGCTATGCTTGAGTGGTAACAATATTGACCCACTGAGCTATCTCAGGGATGTATTTACTCTTTGTAGGAGAAAAGTGGTTTTGTGAAAGTCTAAGCTTTTAATGCACAAAACTTAACCCACTTTTCTCCATCTGTTGCTATTTATATACAAATATCAAAGAGTACTGAAGATTAAAATACAACAAGAATAAGAAAGCGTGTCTGAAAACTACAACAGTATTTGTCATTTCTAAGAACCAATAGGAATGGGCCAAAAAGTCTTCGAGTGTCAGTTCTGACACTTCTGGACTTTTAGCCGCTTTAGGGATGGTTTGTTACTGGCCCGATAAGACTTCTCCTTATCTCTTCAAACTCTTCCCGCTTAATCCCGCCTTTCTTTCAGGCTTCAGGTTCTTCAGTCTTCGCCTTCAGTCTTCAGTCTTCAATCACTTATTGTTGTTAAGGAGACTGGGGTTCAGTGAGTTCTTGTCCAACACTCACTGAACCCATTACCTTCTTCTTTGTCTCAAGTAACACTCAGGGAGTTCCGCCTCACTGAGTGGTGAGTCTTTCTTCTTAGACTCGTCTTGAGCATCTTGAAGGTAACTCACTGAGTGACTGTTCACTCAGTGACTTAAGTATGTTTTCGGTTGATTAACACTTAGCTTAATTTGTATTCAAATCCTGTTTTCAGGATGCTTGGGTACTGACGGACCCAACACATAGTGATTGTGAACTCTCGAGTGTGATACTCGGGGAGTGTAGTAGGGCGAAGAGTGAGCTTCGTAGCCGAACCACTATAAATCTCCGTGCATTGGTTTGATCGTTCTAACCCTTTACCTTCTTTACTTTCTTACTTCCTTTCTAGTTGTTGTTAATATTTATAGCTTTCAAACATTGTTGATTGATATCACATAAGTTCGAATCGAAGAGATTTTCAAAAAGAACAAACTTGTTTTAAAACGTATTTAAAACGGTGAAACTATTCAACCCCCATTCTAATTTCTACACAGTTATTATTTAAATTCATTAACAATACATATGAAAATACATATGCACACCCCTTGAACAATATAATACTATGTTTACTCTATCAAACATATTTTATCATCCAATTTTACAAAACATTTAAATGACACATATATGAACTAAAAAACATTAACATACCAACATCCGCGGGCTCTTGTTTGCCCTCTCTCTTCCTTCCATTGCCAATAGGCCTTCCCCTCCCTCTTTTTGTCTTTACAACAAGGTCATTGCCGCTTCCACCACTATCACCCATAGGCACTTCATAGTAATCTTTTTTCCTCAATCATTTTAGAATAACATATCTCATCTCCTTGCCTATGTTCTTATACGAACCATATTCAACAATAACTTCATCGCCAAATGTATCAAGAACTTCCTAAAGATTGGTAGGTTCAATAAAACTTTTGACCACTCCTCTTCCGACGTGTGATCAACCCCAATATACAAAGCCTTCCCCTTATCATTTTCTGCCATTGTTAGTGATTAGGTTCGTTTGGGTTATGAGTATCGAATGGAAATTAGGGTTGGGTTATGTATGTTCTAAGGAGATATTAAGGTTAGGTTATGTGTGTTTATAATCGGCAATAAGTCCAGGTATAACCCGACTAAAAACGCACGCAATAAAAAACACATATGAAATGTTACAAGAATCGTCCCTGTGATTTCGCAGAGAAAATGGACCATTTTACCCCTCACGTGAGGCGCACGTGACAAGACTTAACGACATAAACTAACGCCCGTCTAGTCAAAGGACGGGTCAAGGCAAAATGGACAACCACAGAACGATTTGTGTAATTATTAAGAGTTAAGGACGAAAAGCGCAACTTTGGCCTGACCATAACAACTATTTTTGTAATTAAGTCAATATTTTATGATAATTCGAAATAGAAAGATACTCGTAGTGGGTCAATTTCAAAGTAGTACTAATTTAAAAAGTGTAGAAAACCACTCATCATCTTACAAGTGTCCCACCACATATTTTATTTAAAAAATCGTCTAGGGGCAAAATCATAAAATTACCCGTTTTTTCCTTTTTCACCTCAAATTTCAAACACACATATCTATTAAACGACAAACTTTTAGAAAAAACCAATTTCACCATAATTTTTAAAATTTAAATCTCTTTAGTTTGGTATAAATCTTGTTAATTATTTCGATTTTTTTACATATTCAATTGGTTTTTATTTTCTTGATATTTTTTGCATTTTTGACCCTATTTTTCCCTTTAAATCTATCAAATAATGTAAACTTAAAACACGAAAGTTGTAGATTTTGGTGGACTCTTTACCCAGAAATTTGAATCACTCAAATTTGATATGATATGAGTGAGATATCGCATGTTAAATATGACGTTTTAGTCATATTTGTTGCACACAAGATGTTTGATGAAATGTCTAGCTTAGATTTTTAGTGTCAAAATTGCGTTAAATGCACTAATTTTTGTACCACAACGCATCACTAATCATTTTATTAATGTAAGATTCAAAAATTTTTTTTTTTTTTTTTTTTTTTTTTTTTAATTATCTGCAAAGTATTTGTACATAAAGTTGAAATTTAACCGATTGTAGCTAAAACTGTGTAACAATTGTATAGTAAAGTTTTCATTTTTTTTTTTTCTTTTTGTCAATACTTTTAAGTTATGAATGCTAACTACAATAAATTGACTCGCTAACAAAATGTTTGGTTTAAGATTTTATATATATATATATATATATATATATATATATATATATATTTTATATATATATATATATATTATATATATATATCACATTCAGACACGTGAAACAATATAAATGATTGATCATTACAAAAAGTAATTAAATTTCATTAAACTGCAATACGTAATTAAATTTACTATTGTTTATCAGTTCATCAATTTTCTAATAAAAACACAATATTTATTAGTTCATCAGTTATTTTTTATAACGTTCATCGGTTATTTTTTATAATGTTCCTCAGTTATATAAAACGTTTTTCAGACTTAAGTATAGTTAAAAAGGATGAAACTTACTTTGATATATCATGATATTTTTAAAAAGTGACTGTACAACTTTGTATTTGATCTACTTATTTTTGATAATGTTCATCAGTTCATTAGTTAGTTTTTGTCATCAGTTAATTTTGTTCATCAGTTATTTTTTATAATGTTCATCAGTTCAAGTTAGTATTGTTCATCAGTTCATCAATTTTCTAATAAAAACACAATGTTTATCTTTCATCAGTTATTTTTGATATTGTTAATAAGTTATTTTTGATAACGTTCATCAGTTATTTTTTATAATGTTCAGCCGTTTTTGAAAAAATAAAGTTCATTAGTTATTTTTGATAACGTTCATCAGTTATTTTTATAATGTCTAACATTTTTCAAAAAAATAACGCTCATCAGTTATTTTTGATATTGTTCATTAGTTATTTTTTATAACGTTTATCAGTTATTTTTGATAACGTTCATTAGTTATTTTTTATAACGTTCATAAGTTATTGTTCATCTTTAACGTGCGATATCTCACTCATATCATATCGGATTTGAGTGATTCAAATTTCTGAGTAAATAATAGCAAAAAATCTACAACTTTCGTGTTTTAAGTTTTGCAAAATTAGGCCTTTAAACTAAAAAAAATTAGAGCCGAAAATGACGAAAATTTCAAGAAAATCAATAATCACTTAAAAAGTTGAAAAAATAGTTGCAATTCATATATTATAATGCATACCAAATTAAAAATAATTAAATTTTAAAAATTATGGTGAAATCGGTTTTTTTATAAAAATTTGTTGTTTGAAAGTTATTTACATTTAAAATTTTAAGGTGGAATAAAAAAACAGGTTAAAAGGATCAAAATGCCCCCTAACCAAAATATAAAAAAAAGGGAATAGGATGGGAGACACGTGACATTTAGGCTTTAGGGCACCCGGAGTGGGCTCGGTTTGCTTGGGCGGTTTGCCAAACCCCGGCGGTAACACCGCCGCCGGTGGTGATTTTATGGCTTGATTTTGTGGAACACGGGTATATTTACCGCTGGGCATAAAATCAGTTTTGTACAAAAAAATTGAACGTTGGCAATTATTGGGGCAAAAGACAAATGGAGCGTTGGACAATAAAGAGAAAAAGTGAACGTTTGAAACATTCAATTCAAAAAAAAAAAAAACTATACGTTGGAGGTAAAAAAAAAAAAAAATCTCCCCTATATATATTTTAACCCAATCTAACCAAAAACATAACTATATTCAACCTAAAACACACACAAAAACCATGGATCCAAGAAAACAAAAAAATGTTTCGTCCGGGTCTAAAGGTCGAGGCCGAGGTGTTCGAAGTCCCCATGCTTACTACCCGCAACAACCTACTCCCCAACCTTACTACCCGCAACAACCGACTCCCCAACTGTACTACTCGCAACCACCGACTCCCCATGGTTACTACTCGCAACCTCCACCGATGCAACCAAGGGAGTACGTTATCGATCAAACTGCGGAGCTCGACTTTGATCCGATGTTAAACTATCGAGATGAAGTGGTTCCCGAAACACAAGAACTTCCTAACGGTAAATTTTGTTTTTTTACAATCGTTATTTTTATTATTTTTTTTCATTCGTACCTTTTTTTTTTTTTTTTTTTTTTTTTTTTTTTTTTTTTTTAATTCGAACCATTTTTTTTTTTTCATTACATTCGATCCTATTTTTTTTTAGATGATGATGATGTTCAAGAAGTACAAGATTTGGGAACAAACAAAGCGAAGACCAAAGCGGATAAAATCCCATGGACTCAAGAGGAAGAACAAGCTTTGGCGAAGGCATGGGTTCATGTCTCGACATGTAGAGTAGTCGGGAATGAACAATCTAGAGACAAGTTTTGGAAACGGATTTTAGAGCATTTCGGGTCTCTCTTGGGCGGAACAACTCGATCTCATCATAGTTTAAACACGAAGTGGCATACGATGAACCACAACATGGGTCTATTCAACGGCTTTTACCACCAATCGGTAATTATTTTTTTTACAATCGTTATTTTTTTTTTTATTTTTTTTTTACAATCGGTTGTCTTTTTTTTTATTCGGTTGTCTTTTTTTTTTTTTTTTTTTTTTTTTTTTTTTAACGTTCGAAGTTATTTTTTTTTAGAATCGTCTACGGGAGAGCGGATGTGGTGATATGGATGTTATGAAAAACGCTATGACTGATTATAGCACAAAAAACGCGAAAAGTTTTCACTCACCAAGCGGAATGATTGGTGGTCAAAGACGAAGCTAAATGGATAGAACAAAAATGTGTTATCGAGACATCTTCAATACAATCCGACAAACGAAGAAAGTCATCGGAGGGGGGGAACTATGAGTCGGGTAGCAACGATCCAAATAATGTCATCCCGGATTTGAATGAGGACTCAACCCCCACGCGTTCAAGAAAAGGGAAAAAAAAGTTGATGAAGTTTCGTCACAGGCGGAGAGTTTTGTTGATTCCGTCAACTTACATTTTAAAGAGAAGAACAAAATAATGTCGGATATGGCACAAAAGCACCAAGAACTTTTGGAGATCCAAATCGAAGAAGCTAAAGAAATGAAGGAGAGGCGAGACTTGAAGTTCTACATGGAACCGCATGACCATATCGAAGATCCTAGCATGTTGGAGTTTATAAAGAACAAAAAACGTGAACTCGCAGCAAAATGGGGTTGGCCATGTAATTTCTAGATGGGTATTAGTTGTAGTTTTATGTCGTATTTTTTTTTTTCATGTAATGGACTTTTATTTTTGTATTAATAAAATTGTATGTTTTTATTATAAATTGTTTAGTTTAAATATTAAAAAGAAAAAAAAAAAAATTGGGAGGTATGAGATTTTATGTCCGCCAGTGAATTAAGTTAGGAGGTATAAGATTTTATGGGAATGAGTTAGCTGAAAATGATTGGTGAAATTTGGGAGGTATCCATGCCTCCCAACCATTACTCCTAGTGGCCTTAGGGTAGGCGGAGTCATGTAGCACTACATGAGCAGCCCTCCCAAATTCCACCAATAATATCTCTACAACTCATTTTATCCTTTCAACCCTCTCAACCAACCCTTCCAACTTAATTCTAAGGTATTCATCATTTTTTCAACCCTCCCAAATTTTCAACCCTCCCATTTAATTTTGGAACAAAGAATACAAGAAGAAACAATGCATATCACTCCAACCTAGGGGTGAGCAAACGGACCGGATGGACCGGACCGACCGACAAAATCGACCGGACCGGACCGGACCGGACCGGACCGACCACATTCGGTCCGGTCCTCGGTCTAAGCATTTTGGCTAATTCGGTCCTCGGTCCGGTCGGTCCGGTCCGGTCCGGACCGGACCGGACCGACAAAAAACCAAAAAAACTTGCCAAATCTTGCCTAATTGGACCAGACCGACCGAAGACCGACCGGACCGAACCGGACCGACCGAAGACCGACCGACCACATTCGGTCCGGTCTCGGTCTATGGTTTTTCCGGTTCTCGGTCTTCGGTCCGGTCCGGTCTTGGCCGGTCCGGTCCGGTTTTTGGACCGTGATCACCCCTACTCCAACCAGCAGCGGGCTTAGCAACCCGCAATTTCCAGCCCTTTGGCCAGCCCTTTGTAGAGGCAGCGGTGTTTCTCAATGGGTTGAGCCAACCCGTTTGTCAACCCGTGCCCACTCCGCCTACTCTTATAGATTTTTTAATTTGTTCCGGATTGGATCGCATTTCGAGGGAAAAAGTTACAGTACATAAATTGATTGAGAATATAAAATTGTTAAAAAACCTACAGACGCCACCTTGGCTTTTGCTTCTCTTGTTCGTCGGTTTGTGTATTTGATCGAAATACCATCATTTCTGTGTTCAAAATTCTGAGATAAAAAAAAGAAAATGCATTCAAATCATCTGCTTCTCGAAGAACCAATCAGGATGGCTTCCATCCTCGAACCTTCCAAACCCGTAATTTTCTTTCTTTGTAATTCATTAATCATGTTTTGTTTTGTTTTTTTCCCGATGTTTTGAATTTTTTGATGATGTTTTTTGTAGAGTTTTTTTCCTGCGATGACGAAAATTGTGGGTACTTTAGGACCTCGTTCTCGACCTGTTGATGTTATTTCTCGTTGTCTTAAAGCTGGCATGTCTGGTATGATCACTTCATTTTTTATGCTGTTAGGGGGTGTTTGTTTAAGCTTATTTGTGTTTCGGCATATATTTCAGAAGCCTTAATTTTTCAGCTTATTTTGAGACTTGTGGGCTTATATAAGTTTATTATAATAACTTATATAAGCCCTGAAATTTTGATAAACTTCTCAAAATATTTCGGCTGGACCCGCAACCTTTAGATTGGTAAACAACTCACATACTAATAGACCAACGGCCTTCTGCACAATAAGTCATTGTACCATTTTTATGGATTTTTGACTCATTGTACTATCAAAACTATTATTAAAATTTGCTAATCGAGTCAATTAATTTAAAAAATGAATCATTTCGGCAACCTGATACCTCAAATCAACAAGTTACCCCTTTTAAAGTGTCTAGGGGGCGTTTGGTATTTATATGGGAATGACTATGGATATGGGTATGGAATGGGTTTTGTTTGTAAACCCACCACCATAGATGGGTATGGGAAATGCCCATTTTTATGGGTTTCATACCCATTTTCAAAAACCAAACCCATAAACCAAACAACTATGTTGGGAATGAAAGCATTCCTTCATTCCCATACCTTCAAACCAAACAGCCCCTTTAATGTTTGTCATCTCATCCAACATGTTACTACCAACTCATTTTTAGAAGTTATTATTTTAACAAACTTTTATTTTTTGTTAAAAAAACAACTAATAAAAATGAGTTGTAAATGACGTGTCAAATAACGTGGCACATGGTTTGGACACGTAACCAATGGATATGAGGTATTTGGTTACCGAAATGATATTAATGATTGTTTTATAAAAGTTCAGTTTCGATAATGTCTCGATTACCAATTTTCGATAGTACAATGAGTTCAAAAAACCAGAAAAATAGTACAGTGACTCTAGTGAACAAAATCACAAAGTACAAAGACTTGTTTGTATATTAACCGTATCAGAAACGTGCGTTTGCGCGCTTGTAGATATAAGAGGAAAAAAGAAAAGCTTTTTTTAAGAAACGTTTGTGCGCCTGCATACACAAAGGAAAAAAAGTACATTTTTGAAAAAATAAACACAACTTAGTTTATTGATGTTGTTCGGTTATGATTTTGATTATTTTTGTGTTTGGGCAGTTGCTAGATTTGATTTTTCATGGGGAGACAGTGAGTATCATCAAGAGACTTTGGAGAATCTTAAGAATGCTGTTAAGACTACTAAGAAGCTTTGTGCTGTATGTCACTTCTCTCTCGTTTATTATTAGATTAATGACTACTCTATCCATTTCAAAATGATTGTCAGAGTAGACAAAAAGCCAAAATGAAAACACAGTTTAAGGAAAGTGTAATTATTATAACGTTCATCTAGTAGAATGATAGTTTTACCCCTTGTCCATAAAGTGTCCCAAAATATTTGTTTACTTCTAAAACTTAGTATGTATTATTGGTTAAGGGTAACCTGTCATTTTGTGAAAAGTAAGCTGTATAATACAACGTGTATTGATTATGGGTAAAGTGGTCTTTCCGCAATAACTCAATAAGTAAATACTGTATTTGTTTATCATATTGAAAATAGTTGGTCAGGGTATTTTGCATCAAGTATGTTGTATTGATTAGGTCATTTTGCTAAAAGTAAATATTTGTTTACCTTATTGCTCTTAATAGTAATAAATTGCAAAACTCTAAAAAATTGGTTAAGGGTAAAATTATCATCCTCTAAATTGTGAGATGTGTTGATTATGGTTTTTTTCCGATGGTGTGTGTTTTTGTGTGGTGGACAATTATTTGGGGACAGAGTCATGGATGGAGAATTTGTTTTCTTTCAATTTTGTTTAGTAAATTAGTAACTTTTATAAAGGGGTATATGGGAAACCTAATCATTAAACTTAGGTGGACAGATTGAGTATTTGTTAAGCGGAATTAAGGCGTGAAACTCATCATATGTTTCATGGATAGGCCAAGTAGAGAAAAACACTTAAAGCGCACTGAAATTTGTGTTTCAGCAGCTCGTTAACGTTCTCTTTTACAGCACAAATACAGGTCAAAGACGCTATAATCAAGTTTCTGATGCAAATTGGAACATAGGAAGAACAATGTAATTGTATTAGCTAAGACATGGAATAATTTATATTACGTGCAGGTTATGCTCGACACAGTTGGTGCTGAGATGCAGGTTGTTAATAAAAGTGAGGAAGCTATTTCACTTCAACAAGACGATGTTGTTGTTTTGACTCCTGATGAAGGTCAGGAAGCTTCTTCACAAGTACTACCAATCAACTTCGCCGGCCTAGCTAAGGTATAGCCTTCTCATGATGATGGGTAGTTATGTAATTTCACAATATGCTACTGTCACATGGTCACATGGGAAGTAATAAAATTTCAAGAAACTCTTGACAGGAAGTGTTGGCTACTTGGATGAAATTTTCTTAGGAGATTATTTTGGATGCTTCTTCTGGTCTCTGTACTCATTAGGCTGTTTATGTGGTCTTTGCAGGCTGTGAAAACAGGGGACACCATTTTTGTTGGTCAATACTTGTTCACAGGAAGTGAAACAACCTCTGTCTGGCTGGAGGTATGATGTGCAAACTTGTCTTGCGGAATAAAAACAAACAGAACATGCCTTTTGTTGCTCATGTAGTCTATGCTGACAGATAACTATATATATCCAGTCGACCATACACAGATGAATTTTAAATTAAAATCTGTATAATCTGAATTTATGTATGGGCTCTAATATGAGCAGGTTGATCAAATCGAAGGGGTCGATGTTGTTTGCAAGATAAAGAATTCTGCAACTTTGGCTGGGGCTTTGTTCACTTTGCATGCTTCTCAGATTCATATTGATCTGCCTACTCTGACTGATAAGGATAAAGAGGTTAGCTAATTTTTACTGTTAAGGTTCAACTTATAAGAACTTCATGCTCTGATGCTAATTTGTCTCAAAAGCCCTTATGTAACTCGATCTGGTTACAGTCATATAAGAAGTTTTTGTCTATCTCTCAAACTGTAAAAGAGACATTTTTTGTTTTCAATCTTTCTTACTTGTGATGTGTTCATGTTATTAAAGACAGTTTTCTGGCATATGGACATTGTTATAATGTGGTAATAGCCTTCAAATGCATAAGCATCTTTCTTCTGTTAGATGATAGTGTCCTTCATATTCAAGTTTGTTACATTGTTATGTCAATTTATGGATCTTCTTTTTACCCAAAAAAAAAAAAAAAAGAACTAGAAAGTTAATCAGATGGTCAGTAAGTTGGAATAGTGCTTTTAATGACAGCTTTCATCAATTTCAGAACATCAGTACATGGGGAGTTCGAAACAAAATTGACTTTCTTTCATTATCATACACACGACATGCAGAAGACGTTCGTGAAGTGAGTGTGATTTTACTCTTATTTATGTATTATTGGATTACGATGTTCTTTTCTTTCTTTGTTATCTAGTTCTCCTTTTCATTAGGTTCATACCATCACTGTTAATCAATTAATTTGTAAATGCAGGCCCGTGAGTTTCTTTCTAAGCTTGGTGATCTTAGTCAAACCCAAATATTTGCGAAAATTGAAAACGTTGAGGTGATTGTTTTTATTTTTGGTTACCCCTGATTACTATGTTTAAGTTCCATCATGTTTAATATTTTTATTCATTTATGACAGGGTTTGAATCACTTTGATGAGATCCTTCAAGAGGCAGATGGTATTATCCTTTCCCGTGGAAATCTTGGCATTGATCTTCCACCTGAGAAAGTAAGTTCTAATTAGTTTGGTCGGGCGATCGTTTGTTTTTTGCTTGTAGATCAGCTTATTGGCTCAAGTCAATTTAGTAGAATATATAATACCATTAAGCTGTGTAATAGACTAATAGGCCCTTCATATCCTAAATCATAATTATAAATCTTCAAAACCAAATCTAGCACATGCATCTACATTCATTACAAGATATTAACGATATTGGTCTTCCAGCATTCTCAGTTCTGCCATCTTAATTGGCGTTTTAGTTATTTGATAATTAGTCAAACATTTATTAAACTGCGTAGAAAACGATGTATCTTCTGCGATGATCGGGTGTATATTATTATTTAGTGAGAGTGTCATAGGTTTATTTTGCGTTATTATACCAGGATCCTGTATAATTTTTCCGTTTTATACAGCTGTGATATGCTAAGTAGATAGATTTCTGATCTTCTCCTGTGTATCTTATTTGTTAACAAGCATGTGTGTAATGTGCAATTCATTCTTGAACCGTGTGAAAATTAGTGCAACTCTTTGTAGAAGGCAGGACCTCTTTCTATTTTGTTTTCTCGTACGACCTTTACCTGACTAGCAACTATTTTTGCAGGTGTTTTTATTCCAGAAAGCTTCTCTTTACAAGTGTAACATGGCTGGTAAACCAGCCGTGGTTACACGTGTTGTGGACAGCATGACTGACAATTTAAGACCAACTCGTGCAGAAGCAACTGATGTTGCTAATGCTGTTTTAGATGGTGAGCTGGTTCCAATTGTAATTTTATTTACAGAAATTATTGTCCATATTCCTGTATACACAATTTGAAGATTGCATACAGTTTATGTTGATTAATAGAATAGGTGGGATCGGTAACGGGTATGAACATGTCAGATTGGGCCAAACTCCCACACGTTCTTTTGTTTGCGGACTTGAGCAATATTTGGATCCTTAATATTTTCTTAACTATATATTGGCAGGAAGTGATGCAATTCTTCTTGGGGCTGAGACCCTGCGTGGGTTATACCCTGTTGAAACAATTTCTATTGTTGGTAAAATTTGTGCTGAGGTAACATTTCCTATAAAGTTTAATTTCTTGTGTTATACTTGGATGATGTGAATTTCTTTGCTAAATATGAACATAACCGGTATAACACTCTCTCCGCTGATACATCTCATCTTGTAATTTCTCGCATGCCGATTATCCACACACCGTATTGCACAAAACTAACCAAGGATAACTATAATGATTGACATGTTAATCGTTGTAGTAAATGTGGCAAATTTGGTGGGGTAACTGTCAACATAGGTTCGTGTCAAACAGGTAGTTTTTCAGTTTGGGGCTGGTTAGGTTGACCTGCAAACGCTTTTTTCCAGTTTGTATCTTTTTATAAATAATGCATGTGATAAATATGATAACCAAACACTATATTGTTGCAATAATAATATAGTTTTTTTGATAACACGATTTAAAAGGTTGTACTTCAGCAAAATACAGTCTGGTTAAATTTCGACTCATTTGAGAGGTCCATTAGTAGCTAGATTGACGTGGGTCCTATTTTCCACCTCTACGTTGTAGTTTAGCTACTGTAAGCCCTACACTTTTGATTTGAATACATATCAAATGGTACCTGGCATCTAGTTTTGTTCTGCTGTAAGACATGTTTACATACTTGAGAAGAATTATTTGGCTTTTGGTAGTACTTTGTTTTCTTGACGTTTATTAGAGACACAAATTCAATGTTGACTATTACTTGCAGGCAGAGAAGGTTTTCAATCAAGACTTGTACTTCAAGAAGACTGTCAAATATGTTGGAGAACCAATGACTCACCTGGAATCGATTGCATCATCGGCGGTATCTAAATAAACATTGCTTGTAGAGTTACCTGATTTTATTGGGTTTCTAATGGAAGTGACCTGATCGATATATTTGATTCATTTCTTAGGTACGTGCAGCTATTAAGGTGAAGGCATCTGTTATTATTTGCTTTACATCTTCCGGAAGGGCTGCAAGGTATATAAAATTTAATAAGGTGCTATGTGTGATAGCTTTCTTGATTATCGTCTTAAACATGGCAACTTGAGGGTCAGGCGGGTTGACTAATGGGTAAAAAAATCATTTTTTTACTGGTCAAATAGGGCCGGGTGGGTTGACATGCAAACGTTTTTTGTCCATCTGCTATAAATTATTAATGCTGAAGTTACGAATACTATACCAATAATATCACAATAATAATTTTTATTCTGAAAAATACGTTTCAAGAGCTTTTATGCATTAAAAATAGAATTTGGTGACTTTCAACCCGTTTGACATGTTCTTGTTTTAGCTAGAAATTTCATGGCTTAAAATGGACGCCTCTACTTTAGTACTTTATCTCCTTGTTTTGATATAGTTCATTATCCTCTTCAGGATGTAGTTTGCCACTTCGATTGTCCAAAAAAATAAGATTTCGTCCTTTACACTTGTTTACAAGAGGCGATCTCAGATCTGTCTAATTTGTTTATTAAATGCACAGATTGATTGCAAAGTACAGGCCAACAATGCCAGTCATATCAGTAGTGATTCCCAGGCTAAAGACTAATCAATTGCGGTGGAGTTTCAGTGGCGCGTTTGAGGTACAAGTTATTATATATAAATTCCCCCTTCCCACTGGCTGTGTTTGTTTGTGAGTTAATAGTATATATTATTTTGGAGTTTGCTAATTGCTCAATATCAATTGTTTAAACTGATGCATTGTTAATTTTGTGAATTGATGAGTAGGCAAGGCAATCACTTATCGTCAGAGGTCTTTTTCCCATGCTTGCTGATCCCCGACATCCTGTGAGTTCTGATCTTAAATTCTTTATTGCAATACATTCTTATGCTCTAGATTTACTAATGTATTGTTTTAGCTATAATCACATGAGTGTTGTAAAATTAAATAGTTAAAAAGCAATTTAAATTTGAAATCTTTAATTTCTTGGGACAAATGGAGTAATTTAGGAAATACTTCTAAATAACCCCAAAGTCGGTTTCAGATATCTCCTCTATTTAATTTTCTATCAAAACAAAACATATTCTCTGTCCAAAAAAATGCAACATTTGTTCATTAGCAATTGTTGCAAAATAAGCATGGTATTAATTTACGTCTGCAAGTTTTCTCTGGCTTCTCCTGCTAAAGAGTAGTTGGGTTTTTGTTCATTACATTTTTCCTTTTTTATTTCCTTATATTTTTTCCTGATACACTATGGCTGCTCATTTCAGTTCCAACACTCATAACTCAAACACTCCTTTTGTCCATTATAAATTTTTTATAAAGAACTAATGTTTTAAATATGATTACAAAAAATGTATTCTTCAAGTAATATTTGCACTTTATGAGTAAAGTTGTTTAGGAGGTTGACTCATGAAAAATGAACTGTGGGTGACTTTCAACCTGTTTGGCTCGTTCCGATTTTATGTAACCATTATGATTTTACCCGTTCGTCCCGTTGGAGATAAAATAACCCAAATCAACCCATTTTTTAGTTAAGGGGTAATACTTGCCACGTCTATGTTCATGGATATCATGTGATTGAAACACAGAACAACATATCTGTTCTTTCCATAATTACTCTTGATTCTGGGACATTCATTTTAGTGGCACAACTCGTTTAACCTACATTACTTTCAGGCTGAATCTACAAGTGCAACAAACGAGTCGGTCCTAAAAGTTGCACTTGACCATGGAAAGACATCAGGAGTGATCAAATCACATGATCGAGTTGTGGTCTGTCAAAAAGTGGGAGATGCTTCAGTTGTTAAAATTATCGAGCTTGAAGACTAGAAAGAGGGTGCAGGTAACATCTTCATACCACACACTTATATAATGTGTTCTTTATCCTAATGTTTGTAAGTAGGCGTTGGATATATCGCCACCAACTGCTAGGTCTCTCAAAAGCCTTGAGCTTTTGGAAACTTTAGGCCATCAGTGTAATGCATAATACGTGACTGTAAAACCAGGCACAATGTTGTAACTAGACCATTAGTGCGACCCAAAGATCTGTTTTCTTTTGTTAATAATCCCCGCCCTTCATTTTTGGGTCCCCTTAAAATTTAATAAGATGCATCTGTCATTCACGTAAATTTGTATATCATTGTGTCTTTGTCTTTTATCTTTTATCATTGTTTTTCTTCAACGTACAAATACTCGCAACACGACGTTTTGTAATCATGTGTTCTAATCTAAATGATATGAGAAGAAAATACAATATGCTTATATGACCTCTTAGGGTGTGTTTGTCGCAATAATAAGACTTTTATCTATAAGGTGGACCTTTTATTTATTATAGCAGTTGATGAAGTAGCTGGAGTTAAAATATTAAAATGACATAAATGGGCGTATACAGATTTATAAGCCCAAACATGAAGATGTCATCCTGTAATTAATCTTTTCATAAATATGCACGGTTACGAGAAAACCAAAAGCCACTAGCATGGTATCCGCGCGTTGCGGGGGCATGTAATGTAATTTAAATCCTTAGCGAGTAATGTTTATAGATTACAATATATGTTTTCCATGAAGAATGACGACAATATAGAGTTAAGAGGTACTCGTCTATTATTTCTTACAATGATAAATGTAACAAGGGGCACTTGATTAAAGAAAACATGTAAATGAGAAAGAAGACATACATACGACGGTAAAAAAAAAGTTAAAATAAACTCAATTTTATAACTTTTAATAGCGTAATACTTAAAATATTAAAGTAGTTAAAGGGTAATTACATTTTGGTTAAAATAAGTTATTGTAAAATTATAAAACATTGGGAAAATGATCTGAAAAGGCATCATACTTGCCACTATATTTTTTTGTAAGCATCATACTTTTTTTTTTCCTATTGTAGCATCCAACTTTCTATTGTAGGCCTGTAGCGTGAAAAAGTGACGCTACAATAAGAAAATTAAGGAAAGTTGGATGCCTAGAATAGGAAAATTAAAAAAGTTTGATGCATACAATAGGATGATTAAGGAAAGTTGGATGCCTAGAATAGGAAAATTTAAAAAGTTGGATGCATACAATAGGAAAAAAAAAAGTATGATGCTTACAAAAGAATATAGTGGCAAGTATGATGCATTTTCAGATCATTTTCCCTAAAACATTTGGTTGGTTTGTACCATGCCAAATAAATGATAACTTTCATTGTTGTATCATGTGGTATAGTAATTGTATGGAGCTTTTTATGTGTTATTAGTTTGTACAATAGACATAATAAAATGTACCATTTTTTAAACTAAATTACCACGAAAACAACATTTTAGACCATTTTACAAAAATGTACAAAAATCTACACTTCGACAATCATCAATTGCTCGCCACTTTCCTTCATCAATTGCTCGCCACTTTCCTTTTGCTCGCTTGTTTAGAACAACATGGTTTTTTTGGGTAAAGAAAAAGTTATATTGAAGAAGATGTTTGACTAAAGTATTTTTTTTTTTCAAAAGCATCCTTTCACATAAAGTATCGACACCCATAGTCGTTTGTTCTTAGCTGTTACATGGTAAGAAAATTATAAGAAATGTATTATTAACAAACAAATTATTTATATATTTACGTAAATAAGCAAACGTATAATTATTTACCTTTGAGTCTGGACATGCATAATACTTTTCACCATAAGTATCGGGCTGACGGGATGTTCTTTCTATTATAAATCCTCGTCGACAATTACACAAGAAAGGATTATTTCATTCTATCTGGCCAAAGAATTTGTATAATTATTTACAACATAAATCAGTAATATTATTATTAACTTAAATAAATTTTTAATCATTTACTATGATTTGAACGTGTCAAAATACAAATAGTTATTTACAACATAAATCAGTAATCATTTACTATGTTTTGTCGGTATAATTATTTACAACATAAATCAGTAATCATTTACTATGTTTGTGTTCTTCTATTCTCAGTAATTTCAGTATACATGCGTTGCCGATCGAAATATAAAGTTTCCCATGCAGATTCATTGTCAAGTCTGTACGACCCCCATTGTGGGTGAGTATCGGGGAATGGTGAATTTTCATACAATGTCACATAAATGTAGTGAGCACCGTCCCCGTCCCCCACGGGCAATGACAGGGGGGCCACTTTATTGTGATGAGTCTGGACTGGATAAAAGCGGAAAACACGTAAAACTTTGTCGTGGGGATATAGACAATTGGCCGGTTAATCAGTGAAGCAATAACCAACCCCGTGTTTGGCATATTCATCCAGTAGGCCTGCGGTGCAAATCCAAAACCGAACCATTCTACCGAGCGCCAAATTTGGTTAAAGCCATCATGCCACCACATACTTGTGTAATATTCCCTGCGAGTGTCTAACTCTTGCATTAAAAGAGTTCGAATGTCGGACCACCTATCTTCGTGGAGACCAACACCGAAGGAAACGCATCGAAATTCACAATTTCCATCACCTATCACGTTATAAATACTTATGATGTATCGATGGAAAAGCTCTGGAATTCGCTCTATGAAATATTCGCTAACTTCATATCGAACGTATAACCTATGTCTTCTACTTTGTTCAACTCCGAGACCCATGTATGAACTAAAAGTTGCAACCGCTACGGATCCGCCTTTTAATGAAGTTTTAAGGTATTTTTCGTGTTTTGCTAAGTCTATTATTATTTATCAATTTTTGAAGGCCTTTTTTTTTAAAGATTCGTAGGTTTAATATGTAGATATGAGTTTGTATTAAATCTTTTTGCGTCTTTTTTGTAACAGCCATGAGCCGCCCGACCTGCCCGATCCACCCGTTTTGCCACATTTGCTTGCACATCTATTGTAGACCATGAAATGTTATGCATTGTACATATAACTCAATTATATAGTACATTAATTTTTATTTGCTTTGTTAATAACTTTACCGTGCAACCTATTGAATATGTTTAGTGGAGTGTACGTTTCATCATTGAGTTACAACATGGTTTCTTTCTTTCTATACAAAATATGTTACGCAACCACTTTAATAATAATATGTATACTGAATCATGAACCATAGCACTTACTTGATTGAAAAAAAAAATGTTAATAACACAAATGGTTTTAATACATATTTATTTCAATATGAGTATCTAATACACGTGTAACATTACTTGATTGGATAGAAATTAAGTTTTAAAAAATGTTAAAGAATCGGTGTTAACACGAGAAAAAAAAGCCATAAAGATTAATGATAACTTTTTGTGTGTGTAATACTTACTTTAGGCTTATACATACCATTTTCTTAATTCTAGATGTAGATTATTCATTCCGATGATTCTGACTTCTATTAGACTCTTAAGATGATTCAAATAAACTCTTTGAGTCGTGCCCTTTTGATCTTTTTACTAATCCGACAAACGTATTGATAAGTTATTTGTATCACACTTGGTGCAATAACATACATATATATTGAACATTTGATTTCTCATTAGAATAACCAAATTCGTGCATCGTACCAACCTAAGCGTCTTAGCCTTTCCTTTAAAGTGATTCTATTTTTATTTGCATTTGAAACAATATCTCGAATAAATAGTCCACTACGATTTATTTTGGGAAATTCTTTATTTTCTTATTCATTGATTAAGCAATAATTTTTTAGGACTCGAACATCAATTGACAAAAGAAACCACATCAGTTATGTGTAGTATCAACTATGTGTTTGAAATAACATGTTTTGCATTACGATGATTAAAGTCGCTCATGTATTTTATACCTTTTTCTTCAAACAATTCTATTTAGAAAAAGTTAGTTAAATGAACTTCATTTATTCAGTCGAGTATCCCCGATCAAAACTAAGCATAGTAACTAAATACACATAATCCTTGCAAAGCTGATGATTCTTTACAGTGAACAAAGCCCGTGCATCGCACGGGCCATGCTGTCTCGTTTAACAAACAAACAAGCCTCAATATTATTAATAATAATAATACAATATTAGGGCCACAAAACCTTGAAGCTAATCGACTTTCTATGTATTTCACGTATCTAACTCTATGCCCTAAGACCTCCTTTTATACACCAAAGAGTCCTAGTCAGCTTACAATACAAAGGAAAGTATATCAAATCGTTTCTATACTTATCTAATACATATCTTGAGACACACGACTTACTATAAAACATAAACAATATTAACAATAAGCCTAACAGTCTTAACTTTGAAGCAACAGCATTAACTTCATCAGCAGTATTAACTTTGTACTGGCAGCACTAAGTTTTTTCTAGCAGCACTAACACACTTAACGTATATTCTTTGAAGTTTCTCCAGCAGTACTAACTTGTATTAGCAGTCTTAACTTTTAGCCCAGCAGCAGTAAAACACTTAGCATATTTTCTTTGAAGTTCAAGAGCAGTCTTAAATCCATAGAGCAGCAGTAATCAAATATGAGCAGCAGTAACAACAAGAAGGATTTTAATCCCAACAATCCTCCCCTAAACTTGATATTTTCTCCCAAAATCATCAAGTTTTTTCATTCAAAGCTTCATAATCACCAGGAGGATGCTTCCAAACACTTCACTTCTTGTTCTTCTGTTGTATAATGAACCAAAGAAGCTCATAAGACATTTCACTATCATATTCCAGTTCAAGCTTACTCTCCAGCATCATTGAAAGTGTAGTCTTAGTGAGGGGATAACTTTTCTCCACCAACATGTAGATCATTGTAGATTGCAGCATTAGTTCATGAACTCCACAAGAATCATACAACTTCCAGTGCAGTACTTTATATCCATACTCATTCCTCCATATCTGATCTTCCACATATGGTTCAAATATAGTCTTCAAATCACCACATAGCACATAGTCATGAACATCTGTTGGCCTGGTTGATCCATACTTAGCCTTCACTAGTTTCCACAGAGTTTCTAAGTCTTCTCTTGTTGACATAAGTAATGCCTAAAAACATTATTCATACTTATTCATATCTCTATGTTTTGATAATCACAAAATGTAAACTCATTAAACATAAACTTATCAAATAAACAAGTATTTAGTTGTAAATATTCATTTCTACAACTTAATCACTTAAGGTATGAATAAACAAGTGCTTAATGCATTATATGATCAAAGGACCATTTTCTTAAACACTAGATTTTTTATAAAATGTCAAAAACATTTTATATCTTTTAGAAAAACATTTTTGGTAATAAATAAAAAGGTTTAATTCATTATAAATTTATGAATTCAAATTTTTAACCAAAATCAGTAAAAATGTTCCAGAAAAACCTTCCCCACAAAAAGACAAAACTGGGTAACGGTTGGCTTGGGCGGCCCCCTTAATTTTGCTAGGCGGCCCCCTTAAAATTAAGGGGACCGCCCCCTATTTAAGGGGGCCGGCCACGCTCCTCTAGCTTCCAGCTGTCTAGTTTTTCTGCTTATAAATACCAGCCTTCCCCTGGATTTTTACTCACCCTTTTGCACTAAAAACTTTCTGGTTTAGATCTCATTTCATATTTTCAAAAACCCTTTGATCATGTAATTATAAGCTTTTGTTTCAAGTGATCCAAAGCTTCAACCTCTCAAGTGCAAGAGAAGAATACTTCTATCTTTCAAGACAAGAAGTATTACAACTTGGTGTATCTCTTCCATCCAAGTTGTTGGTGTATCATAATTGTAAATCATTCATTCATTTGTGTAAAGTGTGTGTATAAGGTGTAAACATAAGTGACTAGATATGTATAGTGTGTAAGTAGTGAAGAAGGTGTATAAGTAGTTGTGCTGTAAAGAAGTCATGTAGAAGTTGTGAAGTCATGGTGTAGAAGTCGTGAAGCCATAGCTTAGAAGTTGTGAAGTCGTCATGTTGAAGTCATGAAGCCGTAGCTTAGAAGTTGTGAAGTCGTCATGGTGAAGTCATGAAGCCGTAGCTTAGAAGTTGTGAAGTCGTCATGTTGAAGTTATGACGCCGTAGCTTAGAAGTTGTGAAGTCTTGGTCGTGAAGCCGTAGCTTAGAAGTTGTGAAGTCTTGGTCGTGAAGCCGTAGCTTAGAAGGTGTGAAGTCGTGGTCGTGAAGCCGTAGCTTAGAAGTTGTGATGTCGTCGTGTAAAAGTCGTGAAGCCGTTGTGTAGAAGTCGTGAAGCCGTTGTGTTGAAGTCGTGAATAAGTTGTGAAGAAGTTGTGTTGTGAAGTTGTGAGATTGGTTCTAGCTACGATTAGAACTCGACATTTAGCTTTGTGTCGTTAAACCGGTGTAAGCGAAAGTTGTGTAAGGTTTTCTTCGCCATAAGGGAGCTTGTTGAAGTAGTGAAGAAAACTCTCGAGCAAGGTGTGCTCGGGGAGTAGAGTAGGGCAAGGAAGGTGTCCTTGTAGCCGAACCACTATAAATTCCTCGTGTCTCGGTTTGATCTTTCCATCTCTTACTTATTTCTTTATATCGTCATTAATTTCATACATATAGGCATATATAACTATTAGTATTAATTAGAAGTTGATTTCACATAAAGATCAATTTAAAACTCCATTCATAAAAAGAAAACTTTTATAACAAATCTAAAAGGATACACATATAATTAATAATATTGTTCAAGTATCATTTTTCATATAAACTCAAATCTAAGGTTTTAAAAAGAAACAAAGTTTTCATAATAAAATTAAAAAAACGTAAAACTATTCAACCCCCCCTTCTAGTTTTCCACAATTGGTATCAGAGCCAGGTCAAACAAGATTTTTAAAATATACTGTATTTTAAAACTTGAATCGATCTATGGAATTCGAAAAATATTTAGAAGGGGAATTTATGCAAAAACCACCGCTATTTGAAAACTATACTTTTCTTGAATGGAAAAATAAATTTGAAAATTATGTGAAATCAATTGATCTAGATCTTTGGCATGTCATTTCGATTGGTGATTTTCAATCAACAAAAATGGTTTTTGAAAGTCAAATAAAAACGGATTTTGAAAGTCAAACAAAAACAGATTTTGAAAGTCAAGCAAAAACGGAGTTTGAAAGTTAAATTAATTATTTGAAAACAAAGAATGACATAAATAATAAAGCTAAAATAATTATTTATAAAACCTTGCCGAAAGTTGAATATGAAAGAATATCTTTCTGTAAAACAGCAAATGATATTTGGAAAAATCTCTTAAACTTTCATCAAGAAAAATGTCAAGCCAAAGATGAGGATTTTGATCTTGTACATGAATTAGTCATCTTAGAAAATTTAATAGATAAACATTTAGATAAAATAGATACATGTGCTACTAGTTCAAATGTTGTTAATGAAGGTGTTAACGACGAAGACTACATGAATCAACTCCAAAGTGAACTCAATCCAAAATCATGGAGTGACACAGACGAAGGAGAAGATCATCATCCGACTCACCTATCATTCAAACGTCGATCATCATCTGAGACATTACGAAGAAAAGCTAGGACGTGAGGTAAGTTCTCTTTTTGAATTTCATAAGTAATTACTTCATGCATATAATCTTATTAATGCCTTAGGATACGCTTAGTCTGATAGGTTGCTTTGCCTTTACACTTTAGTTATATTCGTTCTGTGGCTTAATGAACTAGAAACCCTTTAGTTAGCCCCCCTAAGTATTAGTAAACCAAGCAATCTTCATATTTGGTACTCTTCGATAGGTAAATTTAGGAACTTAATTTCTTCTAAAAAGAGAATGACTACTGGAGAATCTATTGACTAGAAACTCAATTTGACCTAACGGTTGAATTGCTTCTATGTGAGAAGTTGGGTGTGTGTAACTCGTAAAAACAGTCATGTTTAGCCTGAATTGAGCACCACTAGTAATAGTCTCATACTCATTCTCCAACTTGAATACATTATTCTTCCTAAATATACCTAACGATAGTTTACTGTTATGAACTTTGCTTTTCACTAGATCTTTTCATTCCTAGATGTATGTTATCTTGCATATATAAAATTTCTAGATGTTTACTTGCTCCTATGTGATTTGACTGCATGCCTTCGTAATTATTTGTTTAGTTGTTGAATGCATTATCATTATAATAGCTTTTGTTTTTCTCTAACTACTCTGATATGATGTATTTTTGTATTTAGTCATAATACATGCTTAAATGCCATAGGATATGTAGAAAGAGGTAGCATGTGACAATAGACTTAACCAATACCCTTGAGCATAAGATCTTTTATAAACCACTATTTTTAAACCTATAATTAATGGGACTTGTTTTTAAATTTGCAAAAACTTCACAATTTGGAAAAAATGATTTTTCAAAAGATTATGACACATTTCTATTAAACATGTTTCACCATCCTACATTTCTTCCAAACTTGTGTCCATAATTACGTGTTTATCAAAAACCAAAGATTGGAAAAATATGTTTTCTTTTCTCATAAAAACATTTTGAAATAAAGCCAAAACTATTTCATTAATATATTTTTCACATCCACATAAAACCTACTCGCAAACATTGTTGAATAATGCTAAAAACATTTATTTAAATCATGCATGGTGATGAGTGTCTAAATACTCATTATTTTATTCCCGTTTAAACTACAAAAACAGCCAAAAACACTTTGAAAAGTCACATAATGCTACAAATATCCATAGAATGTGTTTTTATATGATTCAGGTACAAAAGGATTGAAAACAGGTGAAAACGAACAAAGTTTGCATAATTGGCAGTTTCAGTCCCTGAATTTTCAAAAGTTGTCAAAATTAGTCCTTGGTTTTCAAAAATAGAAAATTATCTTTTATGGTCCTTGTACTATTGAAACTTGGCATGAATGGCACTTGAGATAAACTTTGGAAAATTATCACTTCAGCCCCTCAAAACTTCATAAATTACAAAAATGGTCCTTGTGTTTATTATACAAACCAAACCGGATCAAACTTACTTCCCTAAACCCAACCCAATCTTTAATAAACCCAAAGCCCAAACCACAAACACAAGCCCACTCCCACCTTTGTTTAAATAAACCCAGACCCAGGTTTGACTTTAAGTCAAACCTTCCTTCTCCTTCTTCCCATACCGCCAAAACCCAAAACCATACCACCCCTTCCCATTGTTTTCTCTGCTACACTTCACCTAACTGCCAAGAAGCATTTAAAGCTTCTTCTCCACCTCCACATCTAACCAAAAATCCTTAATTGCTAAAAACCTGCTTTTGATATTTTGGCGCCAAAAGTCCAAATGGACGGTTATGATGAATTTGATGAATCCAATGGTCAAAATCAAGTGGGAAAGTCTCAGAGATGTCATCTGAATATCTATAGAGAGAAGCAGTGAGGCAGAGGAGAAGATATCATAGATTTCATAGTTTACGATCATTTTACTTATTGTCATTTTACTGCTTATCTTTATTACATGTCATTTAAATGCTTTCAGGATCTTATTACTCTTTGACAAATCGTAATAAACCTATTTACAGTACCCTTTTCAATCTATCTTTACAGTTTTCATTTATGCTTAATTCGTACTTTAATTTTCAAGTCATTTAAATACTGTCGATTATTGTTGTTTATTGGACTTCTTAGCTCACATAAGCTCCTGACAAAGCTTATTTAGCTTTTAGAAACCTTAAAACAAGTTATAGTCATTAAAACAAAAATACCAAAAAGAAATCAAGCAAATCATAGAAAAGAAATAAAAAATCAGTTTATATCATGAATCAAGCTTGGAGCAGGGTAGATAATGGATTGCCCTTGGTTTAGTGCTTATTGGTAAGCTATAGGTGTGGTTATTGGTCCTTGGATTTCAATTTAACACCTTGAAGCCATTTGTAAGCCATTTCATCAATTTTGGCATTCCACTGTTCAACTGCTTAATACTGCTTATTTGTGGTTGTTTCATGCTTATTTGGTGTTACTCAGTCATATTATTGCTTGTTAATTGGTCTTTGTTCATTAAAACTCATGGTTGTTAAGAATTTCAATTTCACTGTTAAATAAGCATCAAAGTGATTCATGGTTAAAATGATGTTATCAGTGGTGTTTTTATGCTTAATTCAGTTCACATAATCATATCATAACTTTAGAAATCAGTATTGTGAACTAAATCAGTAGAATCATTTGAAAATCATATATTCAGTTTCAATAAGGACTGTTTGGATTTGCTGATAGATTAGTATTCCAGTGTATGCTAGTTGTTGTTATATGTCATATTAGTTCATATTAGCTAAATTCTAGCATAAAATCCAGTACTTATTCAGTAGATAGTCAAAATCAGTTTCAATTTAATTTTTCTGCATAATAGTTAGCATATCAGTTAGTTTAATCACACATACAGTTGCAATAGTTGTTAATCTAGCTTAAATCATTCATATTATAGCTTATCTCATCATATATAATCAGTTGGAATCATTCAAAATTCATCTAAGTCAAATATTAGTGTTTACTTTAAAAAGTCAAATTTATACCCTGCACAGGATAACTAGCCAATTTCACAAGCTCACAACTTGTTCATCATTTGGCTTTAGCTTGTGTAATTTGGTGTTTTGTGAAGCCCTTCTGGCTAGCTTGCTATTTGATTGCTTATTGTCCATTAGCTGCTTATTTGGACTGCTTATTTATGCTTATCATATTCATCAGAAAAATCACTCCCTACACTGATTCATCAGTGTAGGTGAGCATCTTTCATAAGCAAATCAAGAGCTTATTTGTGGACTTGAGCTTGTGATCTTTAGCTTTTTAGGAAGCTTAGGTTCCCATCTCAAAATTTTAAAGCTTATTTTTCATTTTCCAGTTTATTAAATAAGCCTGCTCATAGCTTTTAACTTGTCCCATTTTGCTGAGTATACTGAGTAATCAGTGTATACAAGCTTTTTCATAAGCTCCTCAAAAGCTCACCAGTGGACCCCACAGGGTGAGCTTGGACTTTTTGGAAAGCTAACCAACCCATCTTGCTACTCCAATCTTCACTTTGTGCTTTATAGCTTATTTCATAAGCTTATTTTGCCTCTAAAGTCAGCAGCAGGTTGTTGCACTAGCAGTACCTTGCTTATTTGCTTATTCCAAGCTTATCAGTGCTTATTTCTTGTTCCACTAGTTTTATTCCAGTCCCTTTTACTTATTTTCATCTTATTTCACCTTTGTTCCCTTTTGTATAGCTTATTTGATAGCTTGTTTGAGCTTTTATATCCATTTTGAGCCAAAAAGCCCAAACTGATAAGCTCATAAGCTTCCAATCAGCTTATTTTTAAGTTTTAAAATTTTTGTCTTCATTAAAGTTAGTTATTTTCAGTAGTTAAATAGTTTTGTAAAAGAAAATTCAAGAAAATCAAAATATAAAATAAGTGATAGCTTCTATTTAAGCCATTTGGCTTATTTTGAGTTTTTTTCATTAAGCACTTTTCATTTTTATATTTTTTCTAGCTTCCTGTACTTATTTAATAATTCTATAAAAAGTTTTAGATTTTTCTCAGATCATTTAGTATTTATTAGAATTTTTATTAGTTTAAATAATTATTAAATAGTAATAAATTAATAAATAAATAGTCAAATAAATATTTTTATTTTTCCTAAAATTTTCTTTTATCATTTGGATTCTAAAAATATAATTTTAACATCCGTGGGATTTATATAGGTCAGAATTCACATTTTATTTTTTACGTTTACGTAATTTTTATTTAAACGTACGTTTTTAAGTTTTAAACGTTTCTAAGTCATTTACTTTCTCGTAATCATTTTTATAGCTTGTTTAAAGTTATTTTCTTTTAAAATTCCTTAGTTTAATCACTCACAACCTTTTCCTATTCAATTTCACCCGATCACAAATTCGTTCTATTACAGTGTTCACACCTCGTTGGGACTTAACGACCCAGGGATACACTAACTCCTTGGATAATTGCATTGTGCCCTAGATTGTTTGACTCTTGTTGACCATTTACTTGGTCAATATTAGCAGACTGTTTAGCACGTATCAAATTTTGGCGCCGCTGCCGAGGAGGTGTGCTGCGTAGAACGCATTTGCAGAATCATTGTTGTTGAATATACATCCATTGTATATTTACCATCCTTGTTCATATTCTCTTTTTTATATATATATATAAAACCCAAAATTATCGTTAAGTTAATTCGTTTGACTGATCGATAACCAAAAATATCGTATTTTAAGTTTCCATAAACAAACAAAATCCACAAAGAATCTTCTTACCCTTTTCTAAGTTTCCATCACTCTAAAGGATTCTTAGACTCGTCTTAGTGCATGCGCACTCGTTCTTCTAGGTCATCGAGCCCTTTTCGTGAGCTTGTAAACATACCTCGAAGACGTCGTAGACGTTCTGCTCCATCAGTCATACCCGAGATACGAACTGATCCTAAAACTCCTGTCATCATGACAGAAGATCGTCCGATGAATGAGCTTCTCCAGGCACCATCCGATGGGTACGGAGATGCCATTGTTGTTCCAGCCATCGTGGCTGAGAATTTTGAGCTTAAAACTGGGTTGATAAACCTGGTAACCCAGCGGCAATTCTATGGTTTTGACAGGGACGATCCTCAAGATCACATTAGATGGTTTAACAAAATCACTTGCACCATCAAATGCAAAAATGTCCCTGAGGAATCAATCAAACTTCTTCTTTTCCCGTTTTCCATCGATGGGGCAGCCCGGATTTGGCTTGACAAACAACCCCCTCGATCGATTGAAACATAGGAAGATTTGGTTCATAAGTTCGTGAATGAATTCTTTCCTCCTTCCAAAACCACGTATCTCAAGAATGAAATCATGAAATTCTCTCAAAGGTTTGATGAACCATTTGGAGAGGCATGGGATCGTTTCAAAGAATTGCTCCGCAAATGTCCTCATCACGGTTTCACCGATTTGATGCAAATGGACACTTTCTACAATGGGTTAAACCCATCTGACCAAGATTCTCTCAATGCCTCAGCTGGAGGTAATTTTCTGAGCAAATCCACCAAGGAAGCCATTGCACTCATTGAAAATAAGTCAAAGGTCCGCACTGCACGAGCCAGACCATATAATTCTCAGGCTAGTGCTGGTCCTTCTACTTCATCTCCCGTGAGTTCTCCTAGTACTGATACTCAGCTTGCTGAACTCACGAAGGCTATTCAAGCTTTGGTTTTCTCCTCACAAAAGAAAGATTCTGCTCCACAAACTTCTCACACTGCTGAAGTAAAAAAGATAGAAGTTTGTGTTACTTGTTGTGGTCCTCACGCTTACTACAATTGTACTGCCACCGATGGCACTCCATTTGATGTTAATGCTATAGCCGGAACTTCCAATCAAGGAGGTAATCAATACCGTCCTTAAGTGGAACCAAACTACCGTGCTAGCAACCAAATTGGACCACCCGGATTTCCTCCTCCCAACAATCCAAATAGGATTAATCCTAATCAACAAAAAGGGCAAAACATGCAAAATCAATTTCATGCCCCGAACAATCAATACCCACCCCAAAGGGGTAACCAAGGGTATTCAGCTCCTAATCACCAAGGACCTCTCTCAAATGAACTTGATAACTACATCAAGGTTAATGAGACCAAAATGAGGGCAATGCAAAATCAAATCTCTAATTTGAAGAATGAATTTCAATCTTCAATACACAAACAAGGAACTGAGCTTAAGAATGAGATTTCAAACAAAATTGATCATTCTCAAAGCGAAGTTAAGGATATGCTTGCCAGTCTCATGAACCATCTCAATCCACCTTCTTCCTCGGGAGGTCTCCCTGGTAACACTGTTGTCAACCCAAGGGGTGAACTCAAAGCTGTCACTACACGTAGTGGTAAAGCTCATGATGGACTCAAGGTGAAAAAGGACCCGGTACTTCCCTCTAACAATGGAAGTGCTAAATACGTCCAACCTATGGTTGTCCAAAACTCTACACCCACAATTGCTCCTAAACCGTCAAGAATAGATCCTACTCTTTCACGATTTACGGTTAAAAGTTTGTCAAGCAAACTTAGTGAGCAAAGAACAGCTAGAACTTATTCCAATATCCTCAATGCTGCTCCTATCAGTGCAATTGATGACAGTGATGATGATGAAAATACCAATTTCATCAAAGCTATCACCACTCGTAGTGATGCTGCTTATGAGGGACCCTCTGGTCCTATTCCTCCTCCGTTGTATGAAATGGAAAAAGAGACGGAGGTTACAACGGACAAAGTGAAAATTCCAAGCCCACAAAGTACAGCACAAGTCCATCCTCCGGTTGTCCCGATAAAGAAATCCAAACCAAGAGTTGTCTTTGAATCTGTTGAGACTCCTGAAGTTGCTGCTCCTAAATCCAAACCTTATATTCCTTACCCAACGCGCTTAAATGAGCAAAAGCTCCGTGAAAAGGCTAGTCAACAAATGGATAAATTCTTTCAAATCTTTAAAGAATTACATTTTGACATAAGTTTTGCGGATGCTATCATTCTGATGCCCAAGTTTGCATCAACAATCAAACACTTGTTAAGCAACAAGGAAAAACTGATTGAAATGGCTAAAACTCCATTAAATGAGAACTGCTCAGCAGTTATCTTGAAAAAGCTTCCCGAGAAGCTTGGAGATCCTGGAAAGTTTCTAATACCTTGTGTATTTCCGGGAATGGTTGAATGCTATGCCTTGGCCGATCTTGGTGCAAGCATCAACCTGATGCCTCATTCAGTGTGGAAGAAACTTTCTCTTCCGGCTCTTACTCCTACCTGCATGACTCTTGAGCTTGCAGATCGTACTATATCACTTCCTCTCGGCATTGCCGAGGATGTGTTTGTGAAAGTAGGGAAGTTCCATTTTCCAACTGACTTTGTGGTTGTTGAATTCGACGCAGATCAAAAGGTTCCTCTCATTCTTGGAAGAGGATTCCTAAAAACGGGCCATTCTCTTATTGATGTATTTAAGCATGAGATCACATTGCGTGTGGGTAATGAAGCTGTTACCTTTAACCATGATCAAACTTCGAGGTACTCCTCAAATTATGATTCTGAATCGGTTAACCGAATCGATGTCATTGATATTACTTCAAAGGAGTACTCTCAAGAAAGTGTTGGTTATTTTCATAATTCTGTGAGTGGGGATCCCACCACATCTTCTCAACTTATCATAGCCGACTCTTCCCCTTCTCTCACTTCGTTTGAGGGAAATGACTTCTTTCTGGAAGAGGTCGAGGTTTTTCTTGCTCTAGATAGTTCACTTCCGCATGAGGTTGATGATAACTATCTTGATCCTGAGGGGGACATTCTTTTTCTAGAAAGTTTGTTAAACGAAGATTCATCTTCCCCTCTTCCACCAAAACAACTTCATAATGAGGAAATCAAGTCAGTTGAGAAAACTGATAAATTTCCTGAGATCAAGTTTAAGGACTTGCCTCCTCCACTTGAATATGCAATTCTTGAGGAGGAAGTTCTTATCTTAATTGCTATTCAGATCTCTCTTCTTCCCTTCACCTACCCGGTGATTTCCCCTATCCTTCACTCATTCGGGAGTGAGGATATTACCTTTGACCCCGACATTTTCCATCTAACATTGGTTTAAAGTCGGATATATCTCATCGGTGTGGACCTTTCATATACTTCAATGTTTATCTAGACATCTTGAATGAAAGTCCGATTGAGATGGTCTCTTCCACTTACTTCCCCATGAGCCAATGAATTCGGGGTCGAGTCAAGCTAGCGACTCGGTTAATAAAAACAGTAGTAAAACATGGGTTTTCACCCATGTCTCACCCAAGTGTGGGGGAGATGCCCCACATGTTGTATATCTTTACATTTCCATTAAAAAAAATGTGTGTGTATATATAAAATAAAGGCTATTAGTATTTTCTTCTTACGTTCTAAGTGTTGGTTTAATAGCCGGTACTTTGAATATTGAGGGCAATATTCAGTTCTAAGTGTGGGGGGGAATTCTAGCGAATTTGATCATATGTACCATCTAGTACCCCCATTTTGGCCAAAATTAAATTTTTTTTTTCTCACTTAGAACGCAATAAATGGTTATCAGTCCGCCATGTCTAACCCACATAAGGATTGGCTAATCCGAGAGCAAACGGCTCTTGGTAAAGATGTCTCAAATCCGTTTATGGCTTACAATTTGCCAAAAATTGTATGGTATTCAACTCCCCATATCTTTATAAATGAAGAGTTGGCTAGCCCGCAAGGTTATGGCTTGTGGTAAAGGCATTAGAAAACCATAATTGGTAATCAGCTCACCAAGATAATAACTGTATTTTATCTAAGAGTTGGCTAGTCCAGAAGCAAACGGCTTTTGGTAAAGACAAATCAAATCCGTTGACAGCTGATGGTTTGCTCAAAATCATTTGGTTATTAATGTACCAAAGTATCATACTAAAACATTGGCTACTTCAGAAGTAATGGCTTTTGGTAAAGAGACATAAAATCCATTAAATTTTCATAAAAGATTGCTAGGGACTAGCAATAGTTTAGTGTGGGGGATTGATGAGTGTCTAAATACTCATCATTTTATTCCCGTTTAAACTACAAAAACAGCCAAAAACACTTTGAAAAGTCACATAATGCTACAAATATCCATAGAATGTGTTTTTATATGATTCAGGCACAAAAGGATTGAAAACAGGTGAAAACGAACAAAGTTTGCATAATTGGCAGTTTCAGTCCCTGAATTTTCAAAAGTTGTCAAAATTAGTCCTTGGTTTTCAAAAATGGAAAATTATCTTTTATGGTCCTTGTACTATTGAAACTTGGCATGAATGGCCCTTGAGATAAACTTTGGAAAATTATCACTTTAGCCCCTCAAAACTTCATAAATTACAAAAATGGTCCTTGTGTTTATTATACAAACCAAACCGGATCAAACTTACATCCCTAAACCCAACCCAATCTTTAATAAACCCAAAGCCCAAACCACAAACACAAGTCCACTCCCACCTTTGTTTAAATAAACCAAGACCCAGGTTTGACTTTAAGTCAAACCTTCCTTCTCCTTCTTCCCATACCGCCAAAACCCAAAACCATACCACCCCTTCCCATTGTTTTCTCTGCTACACTTCACCTAACTGCCAAGAAGCATGATGCGTGCGATGTGTCGTTGCGGTTTAGCAGTATTAATGCCTACTCAAGTTTTAAATTTATATTTAGCCGACTTATCAATAACACACACACTTAACGAGCAGTGTACCCGGTCAGTATGAACATAATGGTAAGTAGAGTGTCGATCACTAAGAGTGGAACGTATTATCTAGTTATTCTAATCAGTATTTTAATATTATAAGTTAGCTATACAACCTAATCTAACGCAAGGGGGTTCAGCCTGAGAGACTGGCACGATTGGTTGCAATTAAATAATAAACTAAACTAATAGGCACGAATCAGCAAGTAGCACACACGTACACAGATAAATACTTGAGACAATAAGAAGACCTGTCCTGATAGATAAGTAGTTTGTCACTTGTTTTATTGCTAGTTTTATATGAAGTGTATAGTTCGATGCAACGCACCGAGATTAAGTCCTTTCTCGTTGGTTCTAATCTTATCGGTGAGTAAACCCTTAATGATTACTTATGACTATCCTATTTATCTTTCTTCCTACTTTTCTATAGACGATAGAATGCATAGGCGATCTAATAAATAGGCGAGGGCAGAGGCATGGCGACCCGATCAACGCTCAGCTAGACACAGAGGTTATCAATGCACTAATAAAAGTCACCAAAGACATCAACATATAAACTTTAATTAATGGGAAAGCAGTTTTAAGGGAGTGCAATCTTTCCGTTGTCACATTACACAAGCCACCAATCCTGATGAATTAAAGTTTACTAACACAATAAAACAAAACTACTTAATGAATTAAATACATGCAGGACCTTCTTACAGCTCTTGTATCTTTGTTCAAGGTGTGTCTTGTGCTGCTGCCTTGACTGAATTCGTCCTAGGGTTTCTGTACTTCGGTATTCTGTCGAACTTCGGAACTCTTAATTCGTCTGGTCTTTGGGGTATTTATAGTTTCTGTCTGAGGGTAAGATGCGGCGCATCTAGTAAGTAGATGCGGCGCATTGACTTAACTTCGCGTGGGGTCCAAGATTATAATATTCAGGAATATTCGTACACCGCCAGAAGATGCGGCGTAACTCCATTTATAGATGCGGCGCATGTCCTCTTGTATCTTGGATCGTATCTGGTGAAATATTGATAGTGATGCGGCGCATGTCATAAGCAAGATGCGGCGCATCTGGAGCAGAATAGTCTTGATCTTGTACATTTCGGTAGACTCTTAACTTCTTGCATGTTTTGCTCCATAATTAGTCCAAAATCGCCAAGTTTCACCAAATGCTTGTTTTTACCTGAGAATTACAAAAGTAAACGATTAAGTATCAATCCTCATACATAATATAATAAAACAAGTCAAATAATTAGGATAAATGATAGTAATAATATGTACTTATTTGAGTTCATCAAATATCCCCCCACTTGAACTTTACTTGTCCCCAAGTAAACCTTAGAATTAATCTTATGAAAATGTATCCTAAAATATATTAGGATTTATTTTTATATTTAAGCATGTATTCGTTTTTGTCATAATCACACAATCAAACACTTAACGAATTAGAAGTAAAATAAAATAATTTGATAAAAGCAAATCTAATCGTTTAACTGTCCAGTCGTGACGAATATTCTATCATAAGCTTGGCAAGTATACACATCTCCCCCACTAAAGTCAAGGAATAACAAGTCTAAAGCGGTAAAAAGGGTTTTGAGGTTTAAGGGTTAATCATTCTCCTTAATCTCTATCGATCTCAAATTCCAGAAAAGGCGACAAAATCACAAATACATGATCGAATCCACGAACACGATACTTGCAATTGCTCAAATCCTTAACTCGAACAGGCTAAAGATAGGATCAAGTAATCTTCACCAATAATATTATATCAAAAAGGGCGACAAAATCATAAATACATAGCCGAATCCACGACTACGATACTTAAGATTGCTCAAATCCCTAATCTCAATAAATCAAAGGTTTGGTTAAAGAATAATATAGGGTATGGATAATATTTGGGATACAAATTGGTGTAAAAAATGAAAAATAAACAAAACAAATAAATTAAAATCCTAAGTGTGGTTAATCACTATCCCAACCATCCCATGAATAAGACTCATATCATAGAATAACTCACGCTTTAACACTTGAAACACACGCTTTAGGTAGACACGAATTATACTCAACAAGATCTTAATCAAAGAATAAACCTTAGTTGGCGTTCCCATAACTGCCAACTCCCATTCAATCCATTAATATACAACAAATAGTGGTGATATCGACCACTTAATACAAAACTTTACATAAGTTGGTTAAAACAAACATCCAACTTTTCCTTTTTTTTTTTTTTTTTTTTTTTTTTTTTTTTGATGGCATAAACATAGATGTGTAAAATTTCACCACATCACTATAATGATAATTCTGGATAATTTTTCCATACTTTTCATGACTTCAGAAATAACGGTAATAGTGAAAGTAGTAAACACACGAAAAATAAACTCAAAGATATACAATATTTACTTTCACTCCAATTGCATTGTGCAATTTCCCGACCTTACCATAGATAATGAATTACGCACGCGAACACAGGTAATGTAAGGAAACACACTTTGCCTAAAGCAATCAACCACGGATCTTAATCTACAGGGTAGGCTAAGGTGTAAGGGTGTAACGAAACATTATAACAAAGGTGTAAGAAACGAAAGGAATGGCTCTAAGGGTTTTTCTAGGGGTATCTTACTCTAAAAGTGAGAGTAACAAAGGGTTTATACGGGGGTTAACTAACCAGTGTAGTTAGTTAATAACACATAACATATAAGGCTTTTTGGGTGTAATCCTAGAAATTTACCGCTTTAGACAGGTCACCCTAATTATATAAATAATACTTATTATGGTGGTCTCGAATAGTATACAAGCCAAGTTCTAAAGTTTACAAGTCACCGGCACACTTATATTTTTGTGGAATTTGGGTAAAATATTGGGAAACTGAGTAGGCTTAATCCTCACAATTTGGAAATAGGGGTCATGTGTGCGGGTTATGCAACTTTGATTTCACAAAAACATGCTAGAAAAATTTTAAATTTGAGCATATTAAGCACATATTAAGCAAATGTTTGAAAAATAAGGACAAGTAACGTTCTAATTCTCCATCCCCCCACTTAAGATAAACAACGTCCTCGTTGTTTAATTTGAAATTAAAAACAGGAAATAGAAAGAATTAGAACGGAAAACTCCCCTGAGATTTGCTCGGTATGATCCTCCAATGTAAGAATGTGAGCTTATGTAATATGGGAGTTCATAATACCTTCAATTGCCCAGACCTGTAAAAATATAGAGACCACAGAAAAATAGACTCGAGAACATCTCGTTAATCATTGGTTAGAAAAATAAAAATACTAAAAATTACAGGTCAGAGTGTCGATGCGCCGTATCCATGGGATATTGGATACGCCGCATCAACAACCTGTAGGAAATATTAAACTGTACATCATCAGGTCAGTCGATACGCCGTATCTTATAGAAAAAGATACGCCGTATTGAGCCTGGAATAAATACGAAGCAGAATAAAAGATGCGTCGCATCCTTAACCAGGGATGCGCCGCATTAAATAAACTGACAGAAAGTTTTAAAGTCAAAAATAAAAATGCAGAAAAATAAAATAAAATAAGATATGACCAGTGCAGGTGATGCGTCGCATCTTATTGATAGAGATGCGCCGCATCATCTGCAGGTCTGACAGACTCGACACAGAACAGAAAATTAAAAGATAAATCCGGGTTGTCTCCCGGTCAGCACTTGTCTTTATTCCAGAGTCTTCAAGTTAGACTCACGTTCAGCTCCTTAATACCGATCACATTTGAAAGGTTGACTTTCCGCCTCTAGGTGTAATCCCTTCCAAATCGTGTTTTACCAAAAGAACTTTGTTAAGCACCGTTGTCAATTGGTGCACTCAATTGCCAATCCATTAATCATGTTGTTTTGTTCCTTTAGCAAGATATCCGTTCATTGACATATCTTCCATAGCAAAACCTGTTATCATAGGTAAAATCGTCAGTAGCATCTGTTCGCTAGAAGATAAATTAATGAATTTAGAAACGGATATAAAGAATAAAAATGGCTGATATCTGCGGACGATGCGCCGTATCTAGAAAGTTGGATACGCCGTATCATATTACGTTAAAATGTAATCAAACTTTTATTCAGAAAACAGATACACCGCTTATGAATTAGAATGTGCCGTATCAAGTTTAAATTATCAAAAATCGTAACAAATTCAGATTTTAATAAATATAATCGATTTTTGATTTAGTAGATGCGCCGTATCGATAAAGATCGATACGCCGTATTTGTTTAATAATTCGAAAACTGTTTTTAATTTAAATAATAAATACGCCGTATCTGTAAAAACAGATGCGCCGTATGGCGTTAACGTTTAGAAAAATTTCTTATTAAAAACAGAATACGCCGTATCTTGGGGAAAGATGCGTCGTATTCGAATTTATTAAACGCGTTGTATTTTATAAAAATTAAAAGCAATACGCCGTATCTGTGAAAACAGATGCGCCGTATCGTTTGTATAAGCACAATACAACGACAGCAGTCATGCAGAAAAAACAAATAAAAATAAACACAAGAAAGTAAAATAAATTAAAAAGAAAATAAAAGACAAGCATGGGTTGCCTCCTACGAAGCGCTTGTTTTTGTTCGAGTCACGAGCCTGACTCTACCCTTATTTACTATGTAATAGGGTATTGTTCCCCCCACTTGGGATCAAGTGCGGGTGATAGTAGCAATAAACACGAAGAGAGTGTAAATTTGCTAGTAAAGATGGAAGAAATAAATAAAAATCATACCTTGGCAATATATGTACATCCTTCCTATCCTTACCCGGTTTGGTTGATAAATTGGATGACTTGACCATTTCATCTGAAAGAGTAGTGTGTTGAGGAAAGATGAGTCTCCTTTCTTCTTGGTTAGTCACTTTGGTAGTAAGGCGTCCCTTGACTTCCACAGAAGATGAGAAAGGGTCTTTAGCAAGTAAAAGTTCGAGTTCCTCTATAACCTTCATAGGGTCGAAATCATCATCTTCATCAATCATAGCAATGTTTAAGAGCTCATCACCAAACTCTTCTTCGAGCTCCACCAAATACGGGTTGATCACAGGTGCTTTAATAGGTAGTGTAATATACTCCACCTCATTATCCTTTTGTTTTGCAACCTGTTTAGGAAAACTAGCAAGATTATTAGTAACGGGATCAATAGTATTTAATAAATTTGTACCACTTTGTGTTGTAAGTGACTCCAATTCATCTTGTGAATCTCCATCTTCAACTAGTGGTCTTTCAATTTCAGCATCGTCCCGAATTTCATCCTTAAATAAGTAATCCCAGATTTCTTCAAAATCCCTCGTCGGGTCAAAATCTGGTTTATCCGCTCCACACCTAAATACTTCCGTTTGTTGTGGTAATTGCAGTATGTTATCGTACACAATAGCATCAAACTTTTCAATATCCGAATACTCATTATCTTCATCCAAGGGAATATTATCATGGTGTTTTTGATATGATGAGAATATATCTTCCACCTCGGGTGGAAAATCACAAGTAATAGCATTATACACCATTGTCCCACATTCATCTTCATTTTCATCATAAGCAGTTTCGGATGAATAAGCTTCTTTGTAAACAATTGCCGAATTTTCATTCAAATCAAACACTTGTGACTCTTCTTCATCTTGGGCAACTTCCGGAGAAATAACATCATCAATAACTATTGCCGGAAACCTAATTGCACCAAAATCGTATGATTCTTCTTCATCATCATTTGATAAAGTCCAAGTGTGTCGAAATGGCAATTTGTTTCTTTCTTTCCCTGACTTTTCCTGCTTCAATAACAAGTATTCTTCCATCGTGAGTTCCTTATCCTCGATGACTTGTGCACCATATCTTGCTCTTTCCCAATCGTAGATCCCATTATTGCTCAAGGCTCTTTCCTCTTCAAGTCTCATATATTCTTCCATAGTAATGTCTGGATTGTCCATCTTCATTATTACCTGAAAGATAAACAACCAAGAACAGCAGTAGACGAAACAAAAATAAAAACTAAACTAATAAAAATTAAATAAACACAAAAAATAAAAAACGAAAAATATTTTTACGTCACAGAAGATGGATACGCCGTATCCAACAGACAATGGATACGCCGTATACGGCACAAGTTAATACGCCGTATCCAACAGACAATGGATACGCCGTATTAGCTTCCTGCAATCTTTTTTTTTTTTAGAAAATTTTAAAATTAAAAATCACACAAACTAAAAAAATTTTTGCCCACAGAGCGTCAATACGCCGTATTCACAGACAAGAATACGCCGTATTGAAACAGATAGATGCGCCGTATTCACAGACAAGAATACGCCGTATCTCCCTTCTGAGACAGACACACAGACAACAAACAAACGATAAAACAAATAAACCAAACACACAAAAATAAACTAAAAACAGAAAAATACCAATAAAACTAGCAAATAGATAAATTCACTCCCCGGCAACGGCGCCAAAAACTTGATGCGTGCGATGTGTCGTTGCGGTTTAGCAGTATTAATGCCTACTCAAGTTTTAAATTTATATTTAGCCGACTTATCAATAACACACACACTTAACGAGCAGTGTACCCGGTCAGTATGAATATAATGGTAAGTAGAGTGTCGATCACTAAGAGTGGAACGTATTATCTAGTTATTCTAATCAGTATTTTAATATTCTAAGTTAGCTATACAACCTAATCTAATGCAAGGGGGTTCAGCCTGAGAGACTGGCACGATTGGTTGCAATTAAATAATAAACTAAACTAATAGGAACGAATCAGCAAGTAGCACACACGTACACATATAAATACTTGAGACAATAAGAAGACCTGTCCTGATAGATAAGTAGTTTGTCACTTGTTTTATTGCTAGTTTTATATGAAGTGTATAGTTCGATGCAACGCACCGAGATTAAGTCCTTTCTCGTTGGTTCTAATCTTATCGGCGAGTAAACCCTTAATGATTACTTATGACTATCCTATTTATCTTTCTTCCTACTTTTCTACAGACGATATAATGCATAGGCGATCTAATAAATAGGCGAGGGCAGAGGCATGGCGACCCGATTAACGCTCAGCTAGACACAGAGGTTATCAATGCACTAATAAAAGTCACCAAAGACATCAACATATAAACTTTAATTAATGGGAAAGCAGTTTTAAGGGAGTGCAATCTTTCCGTTGTCACATTACACAAGCCACCAATCCTGATGAATTAAAGTTTACTAACACAATAAAACAAAACTACTTAATGAATTAAATACATGCAGGACCTTCTTACAGCTCTTGTATCTTTGTTCAAGGTGTGTCTTGTGCTGCTGCCTTGACTGAATTCGTCCTAGGGTTTCTGTACTTCGGTCTTCTGTCGAACTTCGGAACTCTTAATTCGTCTGGTCTTTGGGGTATTTATAGTTTCTGTCTGAGGGTAAGATGCGGCGCATCTAGTTAGTAGATGCGGCGCATTGACTTAACTTCGCGTGGGGTCCAAGATTAATATATTCAGGAATATTCGTACACCGCCAGAAGATGCGGTGTATCTTCATTCTTGGATGCGGCGCATGTCCTCTTGTATCTTGGATCGTATCTGGTGAAATCTTGCTAGTGATGCGCCGTATGTAATAAGCAAGATGCGGCGCATCTGGAGCAGAATGTCTTGATCTTGTACATTTCAGTAGACTCTTAACTTCTTGCTTGTTTTGCTCCATAATTAGTACAAAATCGTCAAGTTTCACCAAATGCTTGTTTTTACCTGAGAATTACAAAAGTAAACGATTAAGTATCAATCCTCATACATAATATAATAAAACAAGTCAAATAAATAGGATAAATGATGGTAATAAAATGTACTTATTTGAGTTCATCAAAGCATTTAAAGCTTCTTCTCCACCTCCACATCTAACCAAAAATCCTTAATTGCTAAAAACCTGCTTTTGATATTTTGGTGCCAAAAGTCCAAATGGACGGTTATGATGAATTTGATGAATCCAATGGTCAAGATCAAGTGGGAAAGTCTCAGAGATGTCATCTGAATATCTATAAAGAGAAGAAGTGAGGCAGAGGAGAAGATATCATAGATTTCATAGTTTACGATCATTTTACTTGTTGTCATTTTACTGCTTATCTTTATTACATGTCATTTAAATGCTTTCAGGATCTTATTACTCTTTGACAAATCGTAATAAACCTATTTACAGTACCCTTTTCAATCTATCTTTACAGTTTTCATTTATGCTTAATTCGTACTTTAATTTTCAAGTCATTTAAATACTGTCGATTATTGTTGTTTATTGGACTTCTTAGCTCACATAAGCTCCTGACAAAGCTTATTTAGCTTTTAGAAACCTTAAAACAAGTTATAGTCATTAAAACAAAAATACCAAAAAGAAATCAAGCAAATCATAGAAAAGAAATAAAAAATCAGTTTATATCATGAATCAAGCTTGGAGCAGGGTAGATAATGGATTGCCCTTGGTTTAGTGCTTATTGGTAAGCTATAGGTGTGGTTATTGGTCCTTGGATTTCAATTTAACACCTTGAAGCCATTTGTAAGCCATTTCATCAATTTTGGCATTCCACTGTTCAACTGCTTAATACTGCTTATTTGTGGTTGTTTCATGCTTATTTGGTGTTACTCAGTCATATTATTGCTTGTTAATTGGTCTTTGTTCATTAAAACTCATGGTTGTTAAGAATTTCAATTTCACTGTTAAATAAGCATCAAAGTGATTCATGGTTAAAATGATGTTATCAGTGGTGTTTTATGCTTAATTCAGTTCACATAATCATATCATAACTTTAGAAATCAGTATTGTGAACTAAATCAGTAGAATCATTTGAAAATCATATATTCAGTTTCAATAAGGACTGTTTGGATTTGCTGATAGATTAGTATTCCAGTGTATGCTAGTTGTTGTTATATGTCATATTAGTTCATATTAGCTAAATTCTAGCATAAAATCCAGTACTTATTCAGTAGATAGTCAAAATCAGTTTCAATTTAATTTTTCTGCATAATAGTTAGCATATCAGTTAGTTTAATCACACATACAGTTGCAATAGTTGTTAATCTAGCTTAAATCATTCATATTATAGCTTATCTCATCATATATAATCAGTTGGAATCATTCAAAATTCATCTAAGTCAAATATTAGTGTTTACTTTAAAAAGTCAAATTTATACCCTGCACAGGATAACTAGCCAATTTCACAAGCTCACAACTTGTTCATCATTTGGCTTTAGCTTGTGTAATTTGGTGTTTTGTGAAGCCCTTCTGGCTAGCTTGCTATTTGATTGCTTATTGTCCATTAGCTGCTTATTTGGACTGCTTATTTATGCTTATCATATTCATCAGAAAAATCACTCCCTACACTGATTCATCAGTGTAGGTGAGCATCTTTCATAAGCAAATCAAGAGCTTATTTGTGGACTTGAGCTTGTGATCTTTAGCTTTTTAGGAAGCTTAGGTTCCCATCTCAAAATTTTAAAGCTTATTTTTCATTTTCCAGCTTATTAAATAAGCCTGCTCATAGCTTTTAACTTGTCCCATTTTGCTGAGTATACTGAGTAATCAGTATATAAAAGCTTTTTCATAAGCTCCTCAAAAGCTCACCAGTGGACCCCACAAGGTGAGCTTGGACATTTTGGAAAGCTAACCAACCCATCTTGCTACTCCAATTTTCACTTTGTGCTTTATAGCTTATTTCATAAGCTTATTTTGCCTCTAAAGTCAGCAGCAGGTTGTTACACTAGCAGTACCTTGCTTACACAAGCAGTACCTTGCTTATTTGCTTATTCCAAGCTTATCAGTGCTTATTTCTTGTTCCTCTAGTTTTATTCCAGTCCTTTTTACTTATTTTCATCTTATTTCACCTTTGTTCCCTTTTGTAGAGCTTATTTGATAGCTTGTTTGAGCTTTAATATCCATTTTGAGCCAAAAAGCCCAAACTGATAAGCTCATAAGCTTCCAATCAGCTTATTTTTAAGTTTTAAAATTTTTGTCTTCATTAAAGTTAGTTATTTTCAGTAGTTAAATAGTTTTGTAAAAGAAAATTCAAGAAAATCAAAATATAAAATAAGTGATAGCTTCTATTTAAGCCATTTGGCTTATTTTGAGTTTTTTTCATTAAGCACTTTTCATTTTTATATTTTTCCTAGCTTCCTGTACTTATTTAATAATTCTATAAAAAGTTTTAGATTTTTCTCAGATCATTTAGTATTTATTAGAATTTTTATTAGTTTTAAATAATTATTAAATAGTAATAAATTAATAAGTAAATAGTCAAATAAATATTTTTATTTTTCCTAAAATTTTCTTTTATCATTTGGATTCTAAAAATATAATTTTCACATCCGTGGGATTTATATTGGTCAGAATTCACGTTTTATTTTGTACGTTTACGTAATTTTTATTTAAACGTACGTTTTTAAGTTTTAAACGTTTCTAAGTCATTTACTTTCTCGTAATCATTTTTATAGCTTGTTTAAAGTTATTTTCTTTTAAAATTCCTTAGTTTAATCACTCACAACCTTTTCCTATTCAATTTCACCCGATCACAAATTCGTTCTATTACAGTGTTCACACCTCGTTGGGACTTAACGACCCGGGGATACACTAACTCCTTGGATAATTGCATTGTGCCCTAGATTGTTTGACTCTTGTTGACCATTTACTTGGTCAATATTAGCAGACTGTTTAGCACGTATCACATGGTGATCTCATGTCTGTCATCTATATTTGTGTATGTGACATTTATAAGTGAACTAAATTTGAAAAACCATGATTTATCCACTAAGACCTCACTTGGTACAAGTCTAGAAGTCAATGCTATCACAACTCCCCGTTCCCTTGCACCTAGATATTCATTAGGATTAATTAACTGGCATCTTCCTAAATATGATACTATGAATTATTTGGTGCTATGGAGTGTTTTCTTGTCTAACATATATATGTTACATGCTAAATGAGTTGTTTGCATGCTAGATAATAATGTCTAATGAATATGCTTAGCATACATAAGTTATTAAATCCTAAATTGCCTCAAAAGAAGTTGGACTTTCTTGAAACTAAACCCAAAAACACAACCTTTTCTACAAATTTATGCCAAAAACCCATTTCCAGTAATCTGGAAATCAGCAGATGGGCGGCCCCCTTAATTTTAAGGGGACCGGCCCCTATTTAAGGGGACCAGCCATCTGGAGATCCGACTTACTATTTTCTTTTTCAATTTCCATCCCATTTTATCCTATACTTCCCAAAATTCACAAACACATTTTGTCACAAACCACCCACCAAAATTTACCTTCCACAATCACATCATCACTACACCATAAATACCCAACTCCATCATAAATGCTCATCCATATCATCCATCCAAACATGTCATCATCTAACCACCCAAGATCCAAGCCTTCAAGAGTTGCTAAAATCTCAGTGAGGCCCATTTGGAGGAGGAAGCTTGACATTTGCCATAACCCAACAAATGATGTTGTTCAAACTCAACCAACACCTAAACCTCATCCTAATGAACCCTTTCACACAAATAACCAATCATCCATATGTCCACCTTCATTCACTCATAATTAGCCAAGTTTACAAATGTCTCCACCACCAAGAGTGTCACTACCACCTCCACCAAATAACAACCACTCTCCATCATCATCACCTTCCACTCAACACTTGAAGTTCATTGAAGAACTCAAGGAAGCCCATGAGCTTAATGCTCTCCTTGCTTTGCACCTTGCTCAAAGCAACTTAGACCCATCACCATCCATCTCACCATCATTACCATCATCACCACATCACTTGAGTCAAATTGAGAAACATGTCAACAATTGTCCTTGTTGCATCTTTCTCCAAAATCAAACCATCGCCTTAAATGAGCGTCTCACTTGGATTGAGTATCTTCTTACTAGATCTAATCCAACACCACCACTTGAACAACATCAAAACCCTCATTCAACATGGTCAAGTCCAAGCTCTCCACCTCCAATTCCTCCATCAACACTCTCTCCAACATCCATACACCCAAACTTACAACCCCATTAATCCAACATTTTTACCCCCTCTTTACCATCATCCATCCAAAATAATTCAAGTTTTTCATGTCTCAAGCAAGTCAAATGAATCTCTTAGGCAATTTAAAATTTTCTACTTATTGTATGCTATAAGAAAAATATGTGTTGTATCAATAATTATGTTTTTAACATAATTATTTTCAACTAATGAATGCTTTATTTAATATATGATTGTTATGCTTATTGCTTGTATACTTGATATCATGATATATATACATGCTTGATGATTAATAACATACTTATTCCATAATATGTTTTAAATGTATGCTTGCGTATTTAACATGTTTATGCCACTATTTAATCATTCTTGATGTACATGATTCAAATGGAGCTTGCTGCAAAAACACCCTAAAAATGACCCTTTTCTGGAAATTTTTCAAATTTGGTCGCCTGGGAAAACACCAGATGGGCGGCCCCCTTAATTCCCTAGGCGGTCCCCTTAATTTTAAGGGGGCCGGCCTACAATTAAGGGGACCGGCCATCTGGGCAGTAAAATTTACTGTTTTCTTTTGCATCTTGTGACCCCTTTTATCTAGCCCCAGCTACCATTTCTCTTAAAGGACGAACTGGTATTGGAATTTTACCACAAAACCTCCAAACCTTACCTAAATCAACCATCACCTCCATCAAACACCCATTTTCATTCACCATGCTATCACCAAAATCATCCATCTCTAAGACATCCAAGAAACACAAAATTCTCATCATACCACCAAAACAACTCTTCATTGACTTAACCCAAGAAGACACCAAAACTCCATCACCACCACCTCAATGTTCGTCCCCAAATGCACCATCAAAAACACCCTCCACTCATGGCACATCATCTTCATCCATACCTTCCACTTCATCCATCAATAACTACATCAACTCACACCTATCATCACCACCATCAAGAGCATCAACTCCACCTCCTACTCAAGAACCTCCATTCACCCAACTTGTCATTTCCATATCACCAATAACACCTCTTGATGCTCATTTCTCATCATCACCAATACCACCACCATGCTTTCCCATCCCTTGGGCTTTACTTGAAGCCCATGGAGACAATTGCCTTTGTTGCATCCACAACCGAACCCTCATCTTTGGTTTTAGAGATGAGATACACTACATGTTTTCATCCCTTGAACACATGCTTAACAACCAACCTCCACCACAACCTCCACCATTTTCACCCACTACACCACCACCACCTCCATTCTTACCAAATTAAGCATATGCAATGCTTAATCAAAAATAATTTTTCAAACCATTTTGTGTGCAAGCCCCATGGAAGATCATGTACTCCTAGAATGATTATGTAGATTGCATTACTTACTAGCTAATGTAGGATTGAATATAATCTTGGATGGTTGTGTATTTATACACAACATTTTTAATGAATGACTTTATATGCATGCTTATTTTTGCTATATATATGCTTGTACTTCTAATATTTTTCTTGCAAGTATTCCATATATCGATTCCCTGGTGCCCTCAAACGAGGGGGAGCACACATCAAGAGGGAGTTCTCGTCCCGAAAAATTTTGTCTCAAAAACTTGTCGGCATAACTTTTTTGATTCTACAAAAAGGGGGAGAAGTGAATATAAACTCACTAAATACTTGTCCAAAAATAACTTTTTGGATTTAATGAGTTTTAGTTTTGTAATCATCAAAAAGGGGGAGATTGTTGACATAAGTAATGCCTAAAAACATTATTCATACTTATTCATATCTCTATATTTTGATAATCACAAAATGTAAACTCATTAAACATAAACTTATCAAATAAACAAGTATTTAGTTGTAAATATTCATTTCTACAACTTAATCACTTAAGGTATGAATAAACAAGTGCTTAATGCATTATATGATCAAAGGAACATTTTCTTAAACACTAGATTTTTTATAAAATGTCAAAAACATTTTATATCTTTTAGAAAAACATTTTTGGTAATAAATAAAAAAGTTTAATTCATTATAAATTTATGAATTCAAATTTTTAACCAAAATCAGTAAAAATGTTCCAGAAAAACCTTTCCCACAAAAAGACAAAACTGGGCAACGGTTGGCTTGGGCGGCCCCCTTAATTTTGCTAGGCGCCCCCCTTAAAATTAAGGGGGTCGGCCACGCTCCTCTAGCTTCCAGCTGTCCAGTTTTTCTGCTTATAAATACAGCCTTCCCCTAGATTTTTACTCACCCTTTTTCACTAAAAACTTTCTGGTTTAGATCTCATTTCATATTTTCAAAAACCCTTTGATCATGTAATTATAAGCTTTTGTTTCAAGTGATCCAAAGCTTCAACCTCTCAAGTGCAAGAGAAGAATACTTCTATCCTTCAAGACAAGAAGTATTACAACTTGGTGTATCTCTTCCATCCAAGTTGTTGGTGTATCATAATTGTAAATCATTCATTCATTTGTGTAAAGTGTGTGTATAAGGTGTAAACATAAGTGACTAGATATGTATAGTGTGTAAGTAGTGAAGAAGGTGTATAAGTAGTTGTGGTGTAAAGAAGTCATGTAGAAGTTGTGAAGTCATGGTGTAGAAGTCGTGAAGCCATAGCTTAGAAGTTGTGAAGTCGTCATGTTGAAGTCATGAAGCCGTAGCTTAGAAGTTGTGAAGTCGTCATGGTGAAGTCATGAAGCCGTAGCTTAGAAGTTGTGAAGTCGTCATGTTGAAGTTATGACGCCGTAGCTTAGAAGTTGTGAAGTCTTGGTCGTGAAGCCGTAGCTTAAAAGTTGTGAAGTCTTGGTCGTGAAGCCGTAGCTTAGAAGGTGTGAAGTCGTGGTCGTGAAGCCGTAGCTTAGAAGTTGCGATGTCGTCGTGTAAAATTCGTAAAGCCATTGTGTAGAAGTGAAGCCGTTGTGTTGAAGTCGTGAAGAAGTCGTGAATAATTTGTGAAGAAGTTGTTTTGTGAAGTTGTGAGATTGGTTCTAGCTATGATTAGAACTCGACATTTAGCTTTGTGTCGTTAAACCGGTGTAAGCGAAAGTTGTGTAAGGTTTTCTCCGCCATAAGGGAGCTTGTTGAAGTAGTGAAGAAAACTCTCGAGCAAGGTGTGCTCGGGGAGTGGAGTAGGGCAAGGAAGGTGTCCTTGTAGCCGAACCACTATAAATCCCTCGTGTCTCGGTTTGATCTTCCCATCTCTTACTTATTTCTTTATATCATCATTAATTTCATACATATAGGCATATATAATTATTAGTATTAATTAGAAGTTGATTTCACATAAAGATCAATTTAAAACTCCATTCATAAAAAGAAAACTTTTATAACAAATCTAAAAGGATACACATATAATTAATAATATTGTTCAAGTATCATTTTTCATATAAACTCAAATCTAAGGTTTTAAAAAGAAACAAAGTTTTCATAATAAAATTAAAAAAACATAAAACTATTCAACCCCCCCTTCTAGTTTTCCACATCTCTATCAAAATTTTTGAGTACCTGACTGAATCTATGAAACACCTGAGTTTTTCCACCAGCTCTTATTATCTCACAGTGTATCTTCTTGTCTTTTGAGTATATATTCCAGTCAACAATGTCTGGAGGCTTAGTAGCCAAAGGTACATCATCTATAGGTATTTCTTCATTATCTGAAACAACTACCATGAACTGTTTAAGATCATCTTTACCTTTGTCATCACTATCATCCACTTTTTGCTTCTTATGGACCTTTTGCTCTAGCTCAGTCCCTGCTATCTTACTACCTTCCACAAGCTCTGTCTCCATATCAACAAATGTGTTTACTCTCTTGAATACCCTGTCAAACACTTCTTGGATCCTTTCAAAACTCATATTCTTCAACTGATTAGGCTTCCATCCATCCATGTTCTTCAGATAAGTACACATTATCTTCCTTTGTTGTGCTTTAGTGGGTGGTTTGTTTCTCTTTTCTTCTGCCCTTTTTGCTGCAAAATGTCTTCTCCTAGTCCCCAATAGTTCCATAAATAGCTTAGCTTTTTCCTCCATAGACAACTCTTCTTGCTATTCTTGCAGCATTCTCTGAGCTAACAGATGATCAGCCTCACATTTTGCTTCAATGTCATCCCATGTGTTTATTAGTTCAATGCTGGCTTTTTCTTGGAGAGCTGCAAGTCTAGCCTCTTCATCATACTCAGCTTGTAACCTTCTTGCTTCTTCCTCATCAAGCTTCAGTTGGTCCTTCTTACTCACAGGCTCTACCAATATGCTTTTTCCCTTGCCCTGTGCCTGTTGTAAAGATTTTGTTGTTGTTGTTCTAGTCTCACTTGGCTCTTTAATAAAAACCCCTTTCTCCTTAGGTTTTGTGCTTTTCAATTCGGTAATGGCTTGAGCCAAAGTAACTTCATCAGCAGTAACAGATGTTGCAACAACACTAACAGTTGTATCTTCACCAACAACACTAACTTTAAGCCCAACAGTACTAACTCCAACAACTGCTTCACCAACATTTTCAGCATTATTACCATCTTCAACAACAAAGTCATTTCCTTCATCAACCATCTGCTCATCCTCCCCTACAGCCTTGTCCTCATTCCTCCCCTGTTTGGATTCATCCTCACCCAAACTTTGTGCATCATGTGAGGACTCCACCCTGGATGTACTACAAAACTTGCATAACCTTTTGAGCTTTTGAGTCCTTGACCTTTTTCCATTTTCTAGCATCTTAACCCTCTTTTTCAATTGTGTAATCTCCTTCTGCTGAGAGGATGTAAGTGTCTTCATGGCAAGAACTTCAATTTGTAAAGTGGTATATTTTTCCATCAATTCCTTAAATTTCAGACTATCCTCATCACTTCGGAGTGTGTTACCTCTCCTGAGAGGTGAATCAATGGATTGATTAGATACAGCCTCAAACCTAGTTTGAGCATCTGTACCCCCATGGTGTCTTGGTGCCTGGGACCATCACTTGAATCAGTTCCTTGGGAACTAGACTCATTAGATATTGCCTTGGATTGGGTCTTATTGCAGTTACCACTGTCCTGCTCTGCTTCTAAGCTAGAAGCAGTAGTGGTAGCCCTCACCAATCTGTCATACCTCTCCTTATAGACAGCCTCATCAGCAACACTTTGTGTAGGAGCACTAGACTGAGGTATCTCAGTGCCCTTTCTTTTTCGCTTCCTAAGTTTTTGGGTCTTTTGAGGGTGTGATGTGGATGGTTGTAAAATTGTGGGTGTGTGTTGGGTATCAGTTGGGATTTCTGAACCTTCACCCATTTTTTGTTGGCCTTATACCACCATTGTTTGAAACAAATGTGTTACAGTATCAGAAAATCCTTTACCAATTCTTTTCATATTACTGAGAATCTTTTTAGTATGGGAAGGTGCAATATATTGTCTCTTATGAGTTACCTTCTCAGTAAATTGTTTGTCCATAAACACTTGCAAAAACCTTGGATATATATAAAATTTTCCAAACAAATTATTCAAGTTCTTAACCATACTATCAAAAATCAATTTAGAAAAATTAAACTTTTGGTTTGTGGCTAAGCAGATAATGGCAGATGCCATATTGCTGCTAAAATCATTCCAAGAAGTTGTTTTAGGACTTAAACATTGTAAGATAGTATGAATAAGAAGTTTCCATTGTGGGGAGAAGAATGCTTTATAAAAAGTTAGTTTATCAGAATGCTTCTCATACCCCATCAATGCAAGGTTTTCAAAAATAGTAAAATTTGAAAGACATTCAACACCTTCCTCATCCACTAGTCGAAGAGATCGTCTAACAGATGTTTCAGTGATAATGTTGGGTCGAAATTTGTCCCAAATATCCCTCATAAGTATTTGATCATAAAATAGCCCTCGTCACTCACTGATAAAATCTGTGAGCTCACACACTCTCTGATAAATCAGGGAGTAGCTCAAACAGCATGCTTCAAGGATGTCAAAGACCAACTGAGGATGCACCTTACTCACTGATGCGATGCCAGTGAGTAAAGTACCTGAGCAATACCAGAGTCGTTGAGATCTGACAAATGTCTCATGAACACTGAAGACTTATCCCTGAAGAAACAATTACAAAATATGGGCGGGAACTTCCAAAAGGGAAGTCAAGCAAAGTACAAGGACTTGCCATATAAGTGGGAATAAGTTGACAACACTCCTAAAGAATAGTGGCTGCATATCCAAAAGAAAAAAAGGAAGGGGGACCACTTGTAGTGGATGACAACTCACACCAAATCAACATGTCCTTGTTTTATTTTCTACTATATAAATGTTTGTTGTAATAAAGATAGTATATATCCTAAACAAACAAAAAGAATACAATATGTATTAGTTGATAGGATGATCCTCTCATTGAATCTCAAGCACATATTGGATCAATGAGAGTTTATTTGTCATTCAATGGGGATAGTATACCGCAATTATCCCCTTGAAGAAGCTGAAGATGTTATTAGTTAGTCATGTGGGTATTGAGTAATCTTGTAATTATTGTTCATCATGAATAATGAATTTGTTCTTCACTTTATAGAGATTTACTCAAATTCCGTGGACCAACAAGTGGTATCAGAGCGGGTGGATCAATCCCATGATCTAAATCCATTCTTATGACTGCTAATAACATTTGAAGATTGTCAAAAATTTAGTGTGAAACCTTAAAAAATTGCAATAGCAGTAGTAGTTTTTGAGGGGGAGAATACACTATATTTTGACTAAATGACAAACAAAAGTAACACTCCACCACCACTCAAAACCCCACTGATTAAAAATAATCAGTCACATACCCCGCACCACAAAAAATCCTATCCCTACAAGAAACCGTCACACACACACACACAAAAAGATAGATAAAACCAGATCTACACATAAATCTACAAACAATTAAACACTTCATCTCATCACTCTCAAAACAAAACCATCATCTAGCACAAAACCAAACCTTGATCCAAAAAACATATCCAAAAAACTCACACAAAAACAAATCCAAACACATGAACACACCCACACCTACAATCACAACACGACATACTTCATACCAAAACCAGATTTACCATCACAAACAAAGGACCCGACACAGACCTGTCTCCGGTAATCACACTCAACACAAACCACACAACAAAAAAAAAAAAAAAAAAAAAAAAACCAACAACACCATCACTATCGATTAAACAAAAAAAATCACAGATTCAACACCATACACACCGAAAACACACAATCAAAACCCAACTACCATGGTCAAGCGTCTTGCGGATGAAAGAGACGGCGAAAATGGAAAAAAGGATTAGGTTGAGTCGGATGTGATGGGTTTCAGAAAAATATGGGTCGGTTGATGATGTCGATTTAATGGTGGCGGGTCTGGACTAAAAGTTGTGTTTGGGATTATAAAGATCAAGAGTGTGGTACTTGGGGTATGATAGTTATCAGGGACACTAGTTAGGGTAATAAAAGAAAAGTAGCTGAAATGGTTAACGGGTTGTAATACTTGTCAGTATCCCTGAATAATCAGGTCATGCATCAGGGAAGGCTATGATTGGGTAAAAATTAGGGCGGTTGAAATCATCAGAGAGTGTGGTGGAGATATGAGGTTATCATAGCTGTGGCTAAACCAGAGTAGGCATTAGCGGGTGGTAAATGATTCGGACTCAGTTGATGATATCACTAATAATGGTGATAGAAAAAGGAGAATGGGTCTGAAATGATGGGTGTATCTCGGGGTGTGACAAAGATCAGAGGTGGATGGTTATTACGGGCTAAGCTTGAACTGTGATAACGATCAGAGGACGGATAAAACTTTTGGGCTGAGCCTGAATAAGTCCCTGACATCGAATGTGAGTATGAAACTCGACTCTCTCAACACCAAAGCAACCCTGAGTTATTAAACGAGCCCATGAACCCCATATGAACCTCCACCTACTGAACCTTAGTCACTGAATTTTTGAAACTGATGGTATCGTGTGTATGTGATGATAAAGTTATCAGTGAACCTAAAACTAAGGTGTGTTGTTGAAACATGGAGTGTTAAGCTGGAAAATGGGTTGTAACTCAGTGGGTATGGATAGCTTGTACCAGAACCTGAGAAATCACTGATGCGGAATAGTGAATGGAAAGAATCAGATGATATGGTGCATGTATCAGGGGGTGTTTGTATGGTTTTTGGGCTAATCCTGAAATAGAAACTGACTCGAGGTAGTCTCAGGCAAGAAAAGTGTGTCAGGGCGTGTTGAATCGTCAGGGAGAGATACATTGAGTATCAGGGAATGAAATATGTTTCAGTATGTGTTTTGAGGTTTTGAGATGCTTATAAGCATCAGTGGAGTTGTGGTGAATAATTGAATATCAGTCTGATAACAAATCCAAGGCTGAACGAGGTCACTCTACACTGAACCGTTCAAACTGAACCTGGGCACTGAAACCCGGTCACCGAACTTCCTGAACCTAACATAAACCCCTCATTTACTGAACCTTGTTCATTGAACCCCCTGAACATTACTCACTGAACCCTACCCACTGAACCTCTGTCACTGAACCTAACTTATCGAACCCCCTGACTCTGAACTCATAAGCAGAACCTGAACCTCAGTTACGAACCTTATTTCTTTAACCCACCAACTGAATCAGTACCTCACTCACCACCAATCACTCTAGGCTATTTGTATATTCAAATAGGGGGAGACTGTTGGGTCAAAAATTTGACCCAATTACCCTGACAAGGATTTGAAAATAAAATAGCCTAACTCACTAAATAAAATAGTGGGTCACTCACTGATACAAATTCAGTGAGTGTTGTATAAAGCTCTTTGTACTGAAGATACACTTTACTTACTGATGCGGTGTCAGTGAGTAAAGAATATGAGCTACAAACAACTCCAGTGTCACTGAGATTTGACAAATGTCTCAGTGACACTGAAGACGCTATCTCTACAAACAGACTGAAAAATATGGGCGGGAACTTCCAAAAGGGAAGTCAAGCAAAGTACAAGGACTTGCCATATAAGTGGGAATAAGTTGACATCACTTATAAGGAATATTGGTTGCATATCCAAAAGAAGAAAAGGAAGGGGGACCACTTGTAGTGGATGACAACTCACACCAAATACCACATGTCCTTGTTTTATTTTCTACTATATAAATGTTTGTTGTAATAGAGATATTATGTATCCTAAACAAACAAAAAGAATACAATATGTATTAGTTGATAGGATGACCCTCTCATTGAATCTCAAGCATAGCTTGGATTAATGAGAGTTTATTTGTCATTCAATGGGGATAGTATACCGAAATTATCCCCTTGAAGAAGCTGAAGATGTTATTAGTTAGTCATGTGGGTATTGAGTAATCTTGTAATTATTGTTCATCATGAATAATGAATTTGTTATACACTTTATAGAGATTTAATCAAATTCCGTGGACCAGCAGATAATTATCTTCATGCCGTCTACTAGGGCATGTATCTGTATTTCCTCATTGATTGTTTTGGCCACAACAGAAGACCAAAATTGTTCAATGTGGGAAACTGTTAGTGCAAACGTTACGACGTTTAATCTATACAATGTCTTCATGTTTTAATGATGCCAAACATGTAACTTGTAATACATAACGTAAAGTGCACAAGTTACTCGTTTACACAAATCATCAATGCCGGAACGCATCAACATCTCTCGACAGCTCAAGTCTACATCAATTAAGGTATGAACAAACTCTATACCAATTTTGTTAAGTTATCAAAGAAAATATTTTTGTCCTTAAACCTCATATTTTTTATAAATGTGACAAAATTTTTTTACAAAAATAAACTAGACAAATTATTTTTGTATTTATAAAGAAATGTTTTAAAGAAAAATAAATTTGAATTTGAAATTTGAATTTCAAATTCCCAACAGCCATTTTTCCCGCTTAAATCAAATAAATTTTCACAACTAAAGGACAAAAAGAGGAGCGTTTGTCGGGACGGTCCCGTAAATAGGTGACGGTCCCTTATATATAAGGGACCGTCAAAGCTTTAAGGGACCATCCCCGCTCCTCTTGATGCCTATAAATACTTGATGAACTCAAATAAGTACATATTATTACTATCATTTATCCTAATTATTTGACTTTTTTTTATTATATTATGTATGAGGATTGATACTTAATCGTTTACTTTTGTAATTCTCAGGTAAAAACAAGCATTTGGTGAAACTTGGCGATTTTGGACTAATTATGGAGCAAAACATGCAAGAAGTTAAGAGTCTACTGAAATGTACAAGATCAAGACTATTCTGCTCCAGATGCGCCGCATCTTGCTTATGACATGCGCCGCATCACTATCAATATTTCACCAGATACGATCCAAGATACAAGAGGACATGCGCCGCATCTATAAATGGAGTTACGCCGCATCTTCTGGCGGTGTACGAATATTCCTGAATATTATAATCTTGGACCCCACGCGAAGTTAAGTCAATGCGCCGCATCTACTTACTAGATGCGCCGCATCTTACCCTCAGACAGAAACTATAAATACCCCAAGACCAGACGAATTCGAGAGGTGATATATTATATCCGAAGACCGAAGTACAGAAACCTAGGACGAATTCAGTCGATTAAGGCAGCACAAGACACACCCAAACGAAGATACAAGAGCTGTAAGAAGGTGCTGCATGTGTTTAATTCATTAAGTAGTTTTGTTTTATTTTGTTAGTAAACTTTAATTCATCAAGATTGGTGGCTTGTGTAATGTGACAACTGAAAGATTGCACTCCCTTAAAACTGCTTTCTCATTAATTAAAGTTTATATGTTGATGTCATTGGTGACTTTTATTAGTGCATTGATAACCTCTGTGTCTAGCTGAGCGTTAATCGGGTCGCCATGCCTCTGCCCTCGCCTATTTATTAGATTGCCTATGCATTCTATGGTCTGTAGAAAAGTAGGAAAAAAGATAAATAGGATAGTCATAAGTAATCATTAAGGGTTTACTCGCCGATAAGATTAGAACCAACGAGAAAGGACTTAATCTCGGTGCGTTGCATCGAACTATACACTTCATATAAAACTAGCAATAAAACAAGTGACAAACTACTTATCTATCAGGACAGCCCTCTTATTGTCTCAAGTATTTATCTGTGTACGTGTGTGCTATTCGCTGATTCGTGCCTATTGGTTTAGTTTATTATTTAATTGCAACCAAATCGTGCCAGTCTCTCAGGCTGAACCCCTTGCGTTAGAATAGGTTGTATAGCTAACTTAATTTATTAAAATACTGATTAGAATAACTAGATAATACGTTCCACTCTTAGTGATCGACACTCTACTTAATTTATTAAAATACTGATTAGAATAACTAGAATGCGCCGTATCTGTTTTAATTATCAAAAATCGATATTTATTAAAAATTAAATGTGTCGTATTAACAAAAGTTAATGCGCCGTATCTTCGTTATGTTTCAAAATATAAGATTTTTGATTCAGAAGATACGCCGTATCGATAAAAATCGATACGCCGTATCTGTTTAATAATTCGAAAACTGTTTTTAATTAAATTAATAGATACGCCGTATCTGCTAAAGCAGATGCGTCGTATGGCGTTAACGTTTAGAAAATTTTTTTTATCAAAAACAGATACGCCGTATCTTGGGGAAAAGATGCGTCGTATCGAATTAATTAAACGCGTTGTATTTTATAAAAATTAAACGCAATACGCCGTATCTGAGAAATCAGATGCGCCGTATCGTTCGATTTAGCTCAGTACAACGATAGCAGAACACAAAAAATACGAAAAATTAAAAACAAATAAAGCACACGAAAATAAACACAAATAAAAGCAAACAAATAACACACAAAAACAGAAAATATGCAAAATAGTACAATGAATGCAATTTAATCTAGTACACAACAAAATTAGAGGTTAGAGAAAAAAAAATTAAAAACCTAATTAAAATACTAATCAAATTAACAGATAATAACAATTCACTCCCCGGCAACGGCGCCAAAAACTTGATGCGTGCGATGTGTCGTTGCGGTTTAGCAGTATTAATGCCTAATCAAGTTTTAAATTTATATTTAGCCGACTTATCAATAACACACACACTTAACGAGCAGTGTACCCGGTCAGTATGAATATAATGGTAAGTAGAGTGTCGATCACTAAGAGTGGAACGTATTATCTAGTTATTCTAATCAGTATTTTAATAAATTAAGTTAGCTATACAACCTATTCTAACGCAAGGGGGTTCAGCCTGAGAGACTGGCACGATTTGGTTGCAATTAAATAATAAACTAAACCAATAGGCACGAATCAGCGAATAGCACACACGTACACAGATAAATACTTGAGACAATAAGAGGGCTGTCCTGATAGATAAGTAGTTTGTCACTTGTTTTATTGCTAGTTTTATATGAAGTGTATAGTTCGATGCAACGCACCGAGATTAAGTCCTTTCTCGTTGGTTCTAATCTTATCGGCGAGTAAACCCTTAATGATTACTTATGACTATCCTATTTATCTTTCTTCCTACTTTTCTACAGACCATAGAATGCATAGGCAATCTAATAAATAGGCGAGGGCAGAGGCATGGCGACCCGATCAACGCTCAGCTAGACACAGAGGTTATCAATGCACTAATAAAAGTCACCAATGACATCAACATATAAACTTTAATTAATGAGAAAGCAGTTTTAAGGGAGTGCAATCTTTCCGTCGTCACATTACACAAGCCACCAATCTTGATGAATTAAAGTTTACTAACACAATAAAACAAAACTACTTAATGAATTAAACACATGCAGCACCTTCTTACAGCTCTTGTATCTTCGTTTGGGTGTGTCTTGTGCTGCCTTAATCGACTGAATTCGTCCTAGGTTTCTGTACTTCGGTCTTCGGATATAATATATCACCTCTCGAATTCGTCTTGTCTTGGGGTATTTATAGTTTCTGTCTGAGGGTAAGATGCGGCGCATCTAGTTAGTAGATGCGGCGCATTGACTTAACTTCGCGTGGGGTCCAAGATTATAATATTCAGGAATATTCGTACACCGCCAGAAGATGCGGCGTAACTCCATTTATAGATGCGGCGCATGTCCTCTTGTATCTTGGATCGTATCTGGTGAAATATTGATAGTGATGCGGCGCATGTCATAAGCAAGATGCGGCGCATCTGGAGCAGAATAGTCTTGATCTTGTACATTTCGGTAGACTCTTAACTTCTTGCATGTTTTGCTCCATAATTAGTCCAAAATCGCCAAGTTTCACCAAATGCTTGTTTTTACCTGAGAATTACAAAAGTAAACGATTAAGTATCAATCCTCATACATAATATAATAAAACAAGTCAAATAATTAGGATAAATGATAGTAATAATATGTACTTATTTGAGTTCATCAAATATCCCCCCACTTGAACTTTACTTGTCCCCAAGTAAACCTTAGAATTAATCTTATGAAAATGTATCCTAAAAGATATTAGGATTTATTTTTATATTTAAGCATGTATTCATTTTTGCCATAATCACACAACTAAACACTTAACGAATTAGAAGTTAGATAAAATAATTTGATAAAAGCAAATCTAATCGTTTAACTGTCCAGTCGTGACGAATATTCTATCATAAGCTTGGCAAGTGTACACATCTCCCCCACTAAAGCAAAGGAATAACAAGTCTAAAGCAGTAAAAAGGGTTTTGAGGCTTAAGGGTTAAGTATTCTCCTTAATCTCTATCGATCTCAAATTCCAGAAAAGGCGACAAAATCACAAATACATGATCGAATCCACGAACACGATACTTGCAATTGCTCAAATCCTTAACTCGAATAGGCTAAAGATAGGTCCAAACTTCACCAATAATAATATATCAAAAAGGGCGACAAAATCATAAATACATAGTCGAATCCACGACTACGATACTTAAGATTGCTCAAATCCCTAATCTCAATAAATCAAAGGTTTGGTCGGATAAAGAATAATAAAGGGTATGGATAATTTTTGGGATATAAATTGGTGTAAAACGAAAAATAAACAAAACAAATAAATTAAAATCCTAAGTGTGGTTAATCACTATCCCAACCATCCCATGAATAAGACTCATATCATAGAATAACTCACGCTTTAACACTTGAAACACACGCTTTAGGTAGACACGAATTATACTCAACAAGATCTTAATCAAAGAATAAACCTTAGTCGGCGTTCCCATAACTGGCAACTCCCATTCAATCCATAGATATAATATACAACAAATAGTGGTGATATCGACCACTTAATACAAAACTTTACATCATTGGTTAAAAACAAACATCCAACTTTCTTCTTTTTTTTTTTCTTTTTCTTTTCTTATTTTTTCGATTTTTTTTTTTTTTTTTTTTTTTTTTTTTTTTTTTTTTTTTTTTTTTTGAAACACAAACAAAGATGTGTAAAATTTCACCACATCACTATAATGATAATTCTGGATAATTTTTCCATACTTTTCATGACTTCAGAAATAACGGTAATAGTGAAAGTAGTAAACACACGAAAAATAAACTCAAAGATATACAATATTTACTTTCACTCCAATTGCATTGTGCAATTTCCCGACCTAACCATAGATAATGAATTACGCACGCGAACACAGGTAATGTAAGGAAACACACTTTGCCTATAGCAATTAACCAACCACGGATTCTAATCTACAGGGTAGGCTAAGGTGTAAGGGTGTAACGAAATATTTTAACAAAGGTGTAAGAAACGAAAGGAATGGCTCTGAGTGTTTTTATAGGGGTATCTTACTCTAAAAATGAGAGTAACAAAAGGGTTGGGGTTAACTAACCAGTGTAGTTAGTTAATAACACATAACATATAAGGCTATTTGGGTGTAATCCTAGAAATTTTACCAAGTTAGACAAGTCATTCCAATTATATAAAATAATACTTATTATGGTGGTCTCGAATAGTATACAAGCCAAGTTCTAAAGTTTACAAGTCACCGGCACACTCATAGATTTGTGAATTTTGAAAAATCACAATTTTTAAAAATAACGTCATGTGTGCAGCTATGCAACTTAGACTTTAAACAAAAACATGCTAAAAAATTTTAAATTTTTATATATTAAGCACATTTTAAGCATATTTTGAAAAGTTTAGGACAAGTAAGTGTTAAGTGTTCTAATTCTCCAATCCCCCCACTTAAGTTAAACAACGTCCTCGTTGTTTGTATCAAAGGTAAAAAACTGGAAAATAAAAGAATTAGAACAGAAAAACTCCCCTGAGATTTGCTCGGTATGATCCTCCATTTGTATAAGAGCAAAAATCATCTTTCTTGTGGATTAGAACGTTTAAGTTTCATATTAGATGTATCCACAGGAAATGCAGGAATCTATAATACCACCAAGGCTTTAAAAGCACACCTAAGGTAAGAAAGGTTCAAACTTGCATAACACATTAGTAGTTAGATAAAAATAAAACATAAAAATTAAAAATGAAAATCATCAGGTCAGTCGATGCGCCGTATCTTATGGAAGAAGATACGCCGTATCGAGCCTGGAATAATTACAGATCAGAATAAAAGATGCGCCGCATCCTTAACGAGGGATGCGCCGCATTAAAATAAACTGATAAATAGTTTTAAAGTCGAAAATAAAAAATGCAGAAAAATAAAGATATGACCATTTGCAGGAGATGCGTCGCATCTCATGGTTGAGATGCGCCGTATCCTCTGCGGCCTGACTGACTCGACACAAAAACAGAATAATAAAAATTTCTCTGGGTTGTCTCCCGGTAAGCACTTGTCTTTATTCCAGAGTCTTCAAGTTAGACTCACGTTCAACTCTTTATTCCAATACTTCAGGTTCAAACTCCACCACCTCGTTCTCATTATCCTCAATTCTACTATCAAAGTATTTCTTCACACGTTGCCCGTTTACTTTGAATATATAACCATTTTTATTGCATATTTCAATAGTTCCATATGGATACACTTTCTTGACAACGAACGGACCCGTCCATCTTGATTTAAGTTTACCAGGATACATCTTTAATCTGGAATTAAATAATAGCACTTTCTCTCCAATAGTAAACGTTTTATCCCCACGTAACCTCGAGTCATGCCATCTTTTAGTTCTTTCTTTGTAGATCTTAGTATTTTTGTAGGCCTCATCTCTTAGTTCATAGAGTTCATTAAGTTCCATGAAACGATTCTTCGTTGCAGCTTCCATATCCATATTACAATTCGTCAAAGCCCAATATGCACTTTGTTCAATTTCGACCGGTAGGTGGCATGCTTTTCCATATACAAGACAAAATGGAGTGCATCCTGTTGGTGTCTTATAGGCTGTACGGAATGCCCATAAAGCATCATTTAACTTGTCAGACCACCCTTTCGGATTATATCCAGTCGTTTTTTCAAGAATTCGCTTAATAGCCCTATTGGTTACTTCAGTTTGCCCATTGGATTGAGGATGGTATGCGGTGGAAACCCTATGATATACTCCATATTTTGGCAAGGCTCTTCCCAGATGATGATTACAAAAGTGTGTCCCCCTATCACTAATCAATGCTTTAGGAATTCCAAATCTAGAGAACAGACCTTGTAAAAATTTAAGTACTACCTTGCTGTCGTTTGTTGGCAATGCTTGCGCTTCGACCCATTTTGATACGTAATCAACAGCAACAAAAATATATTTATTACCTTTAGATTCAGGAAACGGTCCCATGAAGTCCAATCCCCATATGTCGAAAACTTCACACACATGGATATAGTTTTGCGGCATTTCGTTTCTTGTTGTTATATTCCCGGATCGTTGACAGGCATCACATCCTTTTATATAGTCTTTTGCATCATCCAACATAGTGGGCCAATAAAATCCCGCATCAAGGATCTTTCTCCTTGTGATGACTGCACCGTGATGTCCCCCCGTTGGCCCTGAATGGCAATGTGCCAATATTGCTGGGATGTCATCACCATCTACGCATGTAACAACTCGCAATTTTCCAGACGTATTTCTATACGAGATTATCTCTATTTTTCATTTACGAACCTTTCAGAACTTATTGGTTTGAAAACGTGAAATTATCTCACGAAACGTGAAATTCGTACACAACGCGTACTGGCACAACCGACGATTTGTTTTGATTATTTTATTATTAGTGAGAAACGAGGCGTATGAATAGCCGTTTTTATTGGAAAAATTACTCTGAGCGCAGTGGTGAAATTCCCGTGTTTTGAATCGATCAATTGCTATCTTAAACGAGCCCCGAGTCTTATTTCATGAAAGTTAGCAAAAATTACAATAATGGTCCCTGCAGTAAATTTTATCCCTCTTTCATTAAAATTTGAATGTGACAGATTTAGTCCCTAGGGTGTTTCTAAACTAACCCTAACCCTAACCCTAACCCTACTAGACCCATTACACTATATATACACCTTTAATAAAATTCTAGGGTTAATAAACCCTCTCTTTTTCTCCCAGCCGACACCCACACTCCACTCTCCTCTCTCCCACAAATCCGGCCACTGTTCCGGCCAGTTGAGCCGCCACCGCCGGTCACCCCCTCTCAACGCCACCACCTCGTTAACCCTCTCAACCTCCTCGTCATTTCTACATGGCGCACGCGCCTCAAAACCCACTCCCATCTATCTTTCTTTTTGGTAACTCAGTTTTTTTCCGGTGAGTATTTCCGGCGACACCATTTTCTTTTGCAACAATACGAGTATATATAGAAGGAGTGCTTACGGAGGTTCTTTTGGTTCGAGTTTTTCCAGCATCACCGACGCATCTCCATTGCCGCCGTTCTTCCCTCTCATCTCCCCTCTCGTACGCCTAGTGGTATGGTAAAACCACTTGTGATCTTTATTTTGTTAACCGATTTTTGTTCATTATTTTTGATAATCGATTATAATTATTCTGTTGTTTTTTCGTGGATTCGAACGAGATAAAAATGATTTGATAAGAAGTTTTAAAAACATTTTTGATTTTGTTATTAATCCGTGTGGTAAAAACTGTTGGCGAGTCATGGTGTGTCGAGTCGAGTGAAAAGATGTAGGTCCGTTTGGTTTGTATTTGGTGCCGAAGGGAAATAAGCCGAGACCATTAGGGTCTCGGCGTTGTGTTGATTGTTGTTGTTGGCAAGTTGAGGTTGTGTTGATTGTGGTTTGGATTTGATTGTGGTTTAGTCATTGTTGACCCTTCCTTGTTTGTGTGACCAGTCGAATAGGAAAACACGCATGGGATTACAATTGGTTTTGGCTTATACATTTTGGTTGTCTCAAAACTATTTTTGGTTCTCATACTGTAAATATAGAGTGAGTAGGGTTGGCAATTTGTTGGGCTATAGAGCCCATGATAGACTACATTGGTGTTTGGATTTAAGTAAGGGCCGAAGCCCATAGAAGTATTAAAGGTGTGTTGGTTTAAGTTATTGAAAACGTGTTCGATTTAATCTTGGTGTCAATAATATAATTGACTAACGCGTCTTCACTTGTGATATTGATACGTTTCGGATAATACTTGGATTATGAATTTGATTTGAATACGGATTTGGATTATTATATTTGGACGTTTGGAAAATCATGAATCGTTATCGGACTTACGATATTAGATATTGGATTCATTGAACATTTTGAGACTCGAGACGGTATAATATATTAAATTCAAAAAGAACTTAATATATTAAACACGAAACGGACACAAAATCTTCAATAAAACCAAAACTAATATTTACCAGAACAATAGCGAGACATAAACTTATTAAATATTGTAATTTCATATTTGATTTACCCAAGTCTCGACGACTCGAGAAAAACTAATTTTATTAGTTAAACTTATTTTTATTATAAAGCGTTTGTGTTTTATACAAACTATTTGGGATAACGGGGTAAATGCCGAAACGTACAAACTAAGTTATTTTATTTGAGATGTTGGTTTGTCTTTAACTTCTAGGTTGTCTTCATGGTTTGAGTTCTCGTCAGTATTCTCTCGAGTTTGTTGATGTCCCTTCTCTTTGGCGTGAGTTGTCTGTCGAGTCTATGTTTCTTACCACACCACACGAAACGTTGAAACTAAGCTTTTGATAAGTTTTGAAACTGAGTAATCCACGAAAACTACGACACTTTGTCTTTTATAGACTTTATTATTTTGCGAGACGTGTTTTGAGATGTCGTATACGTATTAGGTTGTGCCGATCCTAGACCGTTGTGTACCGCTGTGCTTGTACCTCCGTGTACTGTCGTGCCATATGTCTTGAGACCGTTGTGATATGCTCTAGATGCCAGTCGTGTCAGTTGTGATCTTGCATTGCTGTGGCTAAGGTGAGTTCATGGCCCCTACTTTTACCGGTTTTTCAACTATTTTTGGGGGAGAATACATGCACATTTTTGCTTAAACTCAATACTTGTTATACTTGAAACGTGATTTGTTTTCTCCAACATACTGTTTGGCTGATATATCTGACCTGGTTAATTGAATGCATTATGTGCTTACTTGTTATTTGATATGGCCTGAAACTGTTATGATACTGTTACGCGAGCTGGCTATGGTTATTATAACGTGGGCTCCTTGTGCCTTAGCAAACACGCGGGCTCCTTGTGCCTTAGCAGTAACGCGGGCTCCTTGTGCCTTAGCATCAACATTGGCTCCTGTGCCTACTGATTACTATAGTGTGCACCTATAGGGAACTGTTTCTGTGATTTGACTTTTGTGACTTAGCCAGCGTAACAGTTAAACTTGCTTGACTCTATATGAGTATAGTACTTGAATGACTGGTTTTGGTTGGAGATGTTTGACTATGATATTATTTGCGGATTTGGTTCTGGAACTATAACTTAGGCAGTGTTAGCCTACGTTGGACTTGACTTGTTTATGAACGATGATTTTGAACTCGAAAACCTTTTGGTTTAACCAAACTGTTTTAAACTAAAATCTATGAACTCACCAGCGTAAGCTGACCTTTTTAGCATGTATTTTCAGGTTTTAGGTGATACCTTAGTTCTGGAGGCGCTTGGCAAGGGGCATGGTCATAGACGACTCTGATATTTATATTTGGGACCGCTCTAATCGTTTTGGGCCTTACTTCCGCACTATTTTCAAATGATGTAAACGTATTACTTTTGATAATGAATTTTATTCTAAACGGTTAAGGTAAAACCGTTCTTTGTACCTTGTGTTGTGATACCAATTGAGTAGCTCCCCAGTGACATGTATGCTTCCGCTGGACCCGATTTTCGGGGTGTTACAGATTGGTATCAGAGCCAGGTTATAGAGAACTGGGTTTATTTTCAAAAAAAAACCTGGACTATAACCACTTTTGGCGAAAACTTAACCCTATGACCGACACGTGCCTGCCTGCCAAGCTGATGCCTCGCGTATGATTTTGTTTGACGAGATAATTGATGATATATTAGATGAAATGTTCATGGTATATTTGACGAGTTATTTGATGAGATGCTTGATTATATATTTGTTGAGAGGCGTGCCTGACTTTTGGATATTTTATATCCGCCTATCTTAGCTGTTCACTATAAGCATTTTCATATGCTTATGCACGCACCAAACCTATCATCGAGTTACCCTATTTCCTTGCGTAATCTCACTATTGGATGTCGAGTTTGTATACTTATCGTGATTTTTGGGAATGATTTTGGATGTGATGGACATACTACTAGTGTAACTAGGCTTAGTCTTCCAAAATTCATTGAACCTCGGGTGAATATAGACTGATCACCTATATTCAGCCAGGGACAGTGGGACATAGCCTGATCACCTATGTCTGACTCAGAGGTGAATTTTGCAATACTCAGAGTAGTTATAATGGAATTATGTCTGGGTTGACTTTTGGATTTTGAAATGGTACCGTTTCGCGTGGGTACACAGACATTGGAATTTTACTTCCACACACACTACACACTGGCATCACAACACCGCATGAACCGTAATGCCCTTGGCATCGCTATACCTCTCCATTTATATGGAATCCCGTTTATCGCCGTCTGGCCGTATTTTGCATCGGGTCGAGTTAGATCCGATTGGCACCGTTTGAATCCGAGTTACTTATTTGTAACCCCTTGAGAGCGCTATAAGCCGTCCGAGCTTACTGGAACGTTTAAATTCGATTTTGAACGCGTTTGGTTTTGAATTTTGGCCACGTTTGAATTTGATTTTCGGCAACGTTTAGAATTGATTTTGGCCACGTTTGGATTTGATTTTATCTACGCTTATGTTTGATTCTGGCTACGTCTGGATTTAATTTTTGCCTCGTTTGGATTTAATTCTGGCTACGTTTGGATTCGATTTTGACTACGTTTGGATTCGATATCGACTACGTTTGAATTGGTTTTGATTCTGATTGAATTCGGATTGTTTGATTTTGTGATTTTTGACGTCACCCTGGATTTGGATTTGTTATTCGGCCTTGTTTTGTTGTGGCCTTGTTACAGTCGCCTCAACCCTAAGCCTTGTGCTCAATCGATGATGTTCATTTTTCCAATCGATGTTGTTTAATTGAAATTGTTCAATCAATGTTGTACGTTCCGTTTTGAGTACCTTGTACATTACTGATTCAACCAACTGATTGCTTGTAGCAATCAACATCTTCTCTCAGAATTATACTCTGAACTCGCTAAACTCTCTATTTGGCAGAGATTCCACGCCCAACAGAAATCTTGAGACTCTAAGGAGTAACTGAAACCGCGATTCCTTGGGACAACCATCTGACTTTTTCACTCGTCCCTCGGAAGTACCAGTGATCCTTGCTGCTTTCTTATCGGTTGATAAATTATATCATAAACGAAACCTCGGAAGTAAATCTCGCGCCGCTACCAGAGTAATTGTTGATAATCCTACTTAATCTACTCACCTTTTGCTAATCAACGAAACTACAGTATTGGCAAACTTGCTCGTCAATACTCATCGGAAATCATTTCACGGCATGGAGTGTCGACTCTTACCATTCTCTGATCGGGATATCTGTTTCACATCGAATTCCTAGCAATCACTCCAAAGAGCCATGAGAACAGATTTGGAGATGAATACTGTGTATCATCTCCAGACTGATGGCCAAAGTGGAAAAATCATTCAAGTGTTAGAGGACATAGTGTGTTCCTGCGTAATTTGGCAATAGTTGGTATCGACACCTCCTGTTGGCCAAATTCTCTCATAACGATACTTACGACTCCAGTATTTCAATGACACCGTACTAGACACTTTATGGTTGCAAGTGCCGATCGCCGACGTGATGGGTAGAAGTTGGGGATACCCAACTTACTGACCCTGAACTTGTTCACGAGACTACCGAGAAAATCGTTCAGATCGAAACTGAGTTGCAAGCTACTCACGAATCGTCCGAACAGTTATGCTGACAAATGACGTAAACCTATTGAATTCCCAGTTAAAGTCTAGATTATGCTTAAAGATTCACCACTAGAAGGTGTGATACGTTTAGTAAACGTAGAAAGCTTAATCTCGCTGTATTGATCCTTTTTGAAATCATTGCTAGAGTTGAACCGGTAGCACACATGCTCGAGCTACCGTCAGGACTCAGCAGTGTTCGCGACGTTTTTATGCGTATAGTGAAGAAACGACTGGCCGATGAGGCAGTTGCTACCCCTCCGGGAGAGATCCAAATTGACGAATGTTTAAACCTTGTTGGGAAACCTATCGAAATCATGAACCGTGAAAATCAAACGACCTTAGTAAAGTCGCATTTGTATCGACAAAGCTCTTCGAAGCTCGTGAAAAAGTCTTGAATCCACGTGAGAACGTGACGATGAATCCTCATATGTATATACTCATTTCTTTTCAACCGTAAGGAGTGACTTGAATTGAATCGCGAGGTCGCGATTCCGTTAAGGAGGTGAGACTGTAACAACTCGCAATTTTCTAGACGTATTTCTATACGAGATTATCTCTATTTTTCATTTACGAACCTTTCAGAACTTATTGGTTTGAAAACGTGAAATTATCTCACGAAACGTGAAATTCGTACACAACGCGTACTGGCACAACCGACGATTTGTTTTGATTATTTTATTATTAGTAAGAAACGAGGCGTATGAATAGCCGTTTTTATTGGAAAAATTACTCTGAGCGCAGTGGTGAAATTCCCGTGTTTTGAATCGATCAATTGCTATCTTAAACGAGCCCCGAGTCTTATTTCATGAAAGTTAGCAAAAATTACAATAATGGTCCCTGCAGTAAATTTTATCCCTCTTTCATTAAAATTTGAATGTGACAGATTTAGTCCCTAGGGTGTTTCTAAACTAACCCTAACCCTAACCCTAACCCTACTAGACCCATTACACTATATATACACCTTTAATAAAATTCTAGGGTTAATAAACCCTCTCTTTTTCTCCCAGCCGACACCCACACTCCACTCTCCTCTCTCCCACAAATCCGGCCACTGTTCCGGCCAGTTGAGCCGCCACCGCCGGTCACCCCCTCTCACCGCCACCACCTCGTTAACCCTCTCAACCTCCTCGTCATTTCTACATGGCGCACGCGCCTCAAAACCCACTCCCATCTATCTTTCTTTTTGGTAACTCAGTTTTTTTCCGGTGAGTATTTCCGGCGACACCATTTTCTTTTGCAACAATACGAGTATATATAGAAGGAGTGCTTACGGAGGTTCTTTTGGTTCGAGTTTTTCCAGCATCACCGACGCATCTCCATTGCCGCCGTTCTTCCCTCTCATCTCCCCTCTCGTACGCCTAGTGGTATGGTAAAACCACTTGTGATCTTTATTTTGTTAACCGATTTTTGTTCATTATTTTTGATAATCGATTATAATTATTCTGTTGTTTTTCGTGGATTCGAACGAGATAAAAATGATTTGATAAGAAGTTTTAAAAACATTTTTGATTTTGTTATTAATCCGTGTGGTAAAAACTGTTGGCGAGTCATGGTGTGTCGAGTCGAGTGAAAAGATGTAGGTCCGTTTGGTTTGTATTTGGTGCCGAAGGGAAATAAGCCGAGACCATTAGGGTCTCGGCGTTGTGTTGATTGTTGTTGTTGGCAAGTTGAGGTTGTGTTGATTGTGGTTTGGATTTGATTGTGGTTTAGTCATTGTTGACCCTTCCTTGTTTGTGTGACCAGTCGAATAGGAAAACACGCATGGGATTACAATTGGTTTTGGCTTATACATTTTGGTTGTCTCAAAACTATTTTTGGTTCTCATACTGTAAATATAGAGTGAGTAGGGTTGGCAATTTGTTGGGCTATAGAGCCCATGATAGACTACATTGGTGTTTGGATTTAAGTAAGGGCCGAAGCCCATAGAAGTATTAAAGGTGTGTTGGTTTAAGTTATTGAAAACGTGTTCGATTTAATCTTGGTGTCAATAATATAATTGACTAACGCGTCTTCACTTGTGATATTGATACGTTTCGGATAATACTTGGATTATGAATTTGATTTGAATACGGATTTGGATTATTATATTTGGACGTTTGGAAAATCATGAATCGTTATCGGACTTACGATATTAGATATTGGATTCATTGAACATTTTGAGACTCGAGACGGTATAATATATTAAATTCAAAAAGAACTTAATATATTAAACACGAAACGGACACAAAATCTTCAATAAAACCAAAACTAATATTTACCAGAACAATAGCGAGACATAAACTTATTAAATATTGTAATTTCATATTTGATTTACCCAAGTCTCGACGACTCGAGAAAAACTAATTTTATTAGTTAAACTTATTTTTATTATAAAGCGTTTGTGTTTTATACAAACTATTTGGGATAACGGGGTAAATGCCGAAACGTACAAACTAAGTTATTTTATTTGAGATGTTGGTTTGTCTTTAACTTCTAGGTTGTCTTCATGGTTTGAGTTCTCGTCAGTATTCTCTCGAGTTTGTTGATGTCCCTTCTCTTTGGCGTGAGTTGTTTGTCGAGTCTATGTTTCTTACCACACCACACGAAACGTTGAAACTAAGCTTTTGATAAGTTTTGAAACTGAGTAATCCACGAAAACTACGACACTTTGTCTTTTATAGACTTTATTATTTTGCGAGACGTGTTTTGAGATGTCGTATACGTATTAGGTTGTGCCGATCCTAGACCGTTGTGTACCGCTGTGCTTGTACCTCCGTGTACTGTCGTGCCATATGTCTTGAGACCGTTGTGATATGCTCTAGATGCCAGTCGTGTCAGTTGTGATCTTGCATTGCTGTGGCTAAGGTGAGTTCATGGCCCTTACTTTTACCGGTTTTTCAACTATTTTTGGGGGAGAATACATGCACATTTTTGCTTAAACTCAATACTTGTTATACTTGAAACGTGATTTGTTTTGTCCAACATACTGTTTGGCTGATATATCTGACCTGGTTAATTGAATGCATTATGTGCTTACTTGTTATTTGATATGGCCTGAAACTGTTATGATACTGTTACGCGAGCTGGCTATGGTTATTATAACGCGGGCTCCTTGTGCCTTAGCAAACACGCGGGCTCCTTGTGCCTTAGCAGTAACGCGGGCTCCTTGTGCCTTAGCATCAACATTGGCTCCTGTGCCTACTGATTACTATAGTGTGCACCTATAGGGAACTGTTTCTGTGATTTGACTTTTGTGACTTAGCCAGCGTAACAGTTAAACTTGCTTGACTCTATATGAGTATAGTACTTGAATGACTGGTTTTGGTTGGAGATGTTTGACTATGATATTATTTGCGGATTTGGTTCTGGAACTATAACTTAGGCAGTGTTAGCCTACGTTGGACTTGACTTGTTTATGAACGATGATTTTGAACTCGAAAACCTTTTGGTTTAACCAAACTGTTTTAAACTAAAATCTATGAACTCACCAGCGTAAGCTGACCTTTTTAGCATGTATTTTCAGGTTTTAGGTGATACCTTAGTTCTGGAGGCGCTTGGCAAGGGGCATGGTCATAGACGACTCTGATATTTATATTTGGGACCGCTCTAATCGTTTTGGGCCTTACTTCCGCACTATTTTCAAATGATGTAAACGTATTACTTTTGATAATGAATTTTATTCTAAACGGTTAAGGTAAAACCGTTCTTTGTACCTTGTGTTGTGATACCAATTGAGTAGCTCCCCAGTGACATGTATGCTTCCGCTGGACCCAATTTTCGGGGTGTTACAACGCATCTTCGTAAAATATTGTCAGGACATAATTTAAAGGCATAAGGTTCATCCCAAATATACTCGCTAGCACGAGTTCGAAACCTTCTTTTCTCATCGGATGTTAGCCCTTTCGGAATTTCATTTGCAACAATAAAGTTTATATAGTCGGCATACCATGGTCCATTATTATTGCTCTTAATTCCTACCATCATAAGGTGTTCATCAGGAAAGTTATCAGCTATTTCCCTTTCGTCAAGTACCTCCATATCAGGGTTTTCAAGTCTAGATAAGTAGTCAGCAGCTAGATTCTCGGCACCCTTTTTATCTTTAATTTCAATATCGAATCCTTGGAGCAATAAAACCCACCTAATAAGCCTTGGCTTGGCATCCGAGAAGTCGTCCATGAAGACTTCCATAAAGTCTTCTACCATATCATGGAAGATAGCCGCCATACAACGTTGGAAAGTAGCAGGGGCGTTGCATAGTCTGAACGGCATTCTCCTATAAGCGAAGGTTCCATAAGGGCAGGTGAAAGTTGTCTTCTCTTGATCCTCGGGGGCAATGGGTATTTGGAAGAAACCTGAAAAACCATCTAAAAAACAATAATAATCATGACCTGATAGTCTTTCTAACATTTGATCAATAAATGGAAGAGGGAAATGATCTTTTCGCGTAGCATCATTGAGTTTGCGATAGTCGATGCAAACTCTCCATCCAGTAATGGTTCTTGAAGGGATTAGCTCTTTGTCGTCATTGAGTACTACCGTCATTCCTCCTTTTTTTGGTATGACGTGGATAGGACTGACCCACGAGCTGTCGGAAATTGGGTAGATAAGTCCGGAGTCAAGTAATTTCACAATTTCATTTTTCACCACATCTTGGACTTTTGGATTCAAACGCCTTTGAGGTTGGATAGTTGGCTTGAATTCATCCTCCATAAGGATTTTATGCGTACAAAATGACGGGCTAATTCCCTTAATATCAGACATACTCCACGCTAATGCTCCTCTTCGTTTATATAGTACCTGCAAAAGGGATTCTTTTTCTTTTGGTGTTAAATCAGATGCAATAATAACGGGCGAATTAGTGTTCCCATTTAGATAGGCATACTCCAAAGTAGAAGGGAGATCCTTAAGCACAGGTTTAACATTGTCAATTTCAGTAGCACTAGCGGAATAAACTTGTTCTCTAACTATATCGCTGCTGTCATTAGATAGATGCGCCGCATCGATATTTTCGATGCGCCGCATGGCGTTAAATACAGCAGAGCCAGTAGCTAAATCATTATCAATAGTATTCTCTTCAACTTGATCTTCTATAGCAATTGTGTTTTCTAGATTTTTAAGCAGAAAAGAATCAAGTAAATTACTTTTTAACAATTTCTGAGTAAATTGATTAATCGTGTCATCAGAAACATCGATATTATAGCATTCATCGTCATCGGAATTATCTTTACTCATAGATTGTTCCATGTTAAACTTAACCTCATCTTTTCCTATGGTAAGAGTTATCTTTTTATTAAAAACATCGATTATGGCCCTAGCAGTGGCTAAAAATGGTCGTCCTAATATTATAGGAGTTCTAGAATTTTCAGGCATATCGAGGATAACAAAGTCGATAGGTAATTCAAATTTATCAACTTTTATTAATATATTTTCAGCTATTCCTAATGGGTATTGTATGGACCTATCAGCTAGTTCTAAGCACATCCTAGTAGGTTTTGGTTCACCAAGACCTAATTTATCATACATAGAAGAGGGCATAAGACTTATACTAGCTCCTAGGTCAGCTAAAGCATTTTCAATATGTAAATTTTTAATTTGACAAGGAATAGTGAAACTCTCTGGATCTTTTTCTTTAGACGGAAGTTTGTTGAGCAATGCTGCTGAGCTTCTTTTCCCCATTGTTATGGTGCAAGCCTCTTCAAGTTTAGACTTGTTAGTAAGCAAACTCTTCAGGTATTTAGCATATTTTGGCATTTGCACTAGGGCTTCCATAAATGGTATGCTTAGCTGCAGCTGCTTGAGATTTTCCAGGAATTTCTTTTGATAGGCATCTTCTTTCTCTTTTCTTACCCTATGTGGGAAAGGTAGTGTTGATTGTTTAGGCTTAACAGAAGGTTCTTCTCTGATTACAGGTTCCGGATCAGTCTCTTTTGGTTGCTCTTGCTCAGGTGATAAAGATTCAGGGGAAATCTTGTTTGTACCGTCATCCTTGGGTGTCTCTCTGATCTGAAAGGTCGACTTTCCGCCTCTAGTTGTAATCCCTTTCAAGTCTTGCTTTACCAAAAGAACCCTGATGAGTGTGTAAATACTCATCATTTTTGTCTTATCTGAACTGCCAAAACATTCAAAAAACACTCAGAAATGCATCAAAATACTGAAAATATCCCAGGGATTGTGTTTTATAGGTTTTAAATGCAAAATGTTTAAAAACAGATAAAAAATGAACAAAGTTTGCATAATTGGCAGTTTCAGTCCCTCAAGTTTCAAATCTTGTCAAAATTAGTCCCTAAGCATTTGTTTTGTAAGAAAAGTCACCAAAGGTCCTTTTTGAATTATAAATTATCATATTTAGTCCTTTGGTGAAAAGTTTAAATAAATTACAAGTTTGGTCCCTGCACTTTCAGAATTTGCAAAAATGATCCCTGGGAAATATTATTTTTTGGAAACATCATGTATGGTCCCTGGATTATTGAAACATGGCAGGAATTGCCCTTGGTGTACTTTGGAAGATGTGCAAGTTTGGTCCTCCAAATTTCAGAAGTTACAAGATTGGTCCTTGTGATTTAGCTATAAACCCAACCGGATCCTTAATTAAATAAAACAAACCCATCCTAAAAATAACCCAACCCATCACTTATCTAAACCCAGCCCAATCATATCCCAATCCTTACCCGACCCAACCCCTTTCTTAGTTAAACCTGAGTTTGACTCAGTCAAACTTATCCCTTTCCCCTAAAACCCGCCAAACCAGAAAACCAATACCACCCAAGCCCCTAGTTTCTCTGCTCTATCACCTCAACCCATCCCACTTACCTAACAATACAAGAAGCATTGAATGCTTCTTCTCCACCTCCCTGAAATGCATTAATTGCAATAACCTGCTCAATCCACTATATCCACTTTTGGCGCCAAAGTTAGTTTAAACGGCTTGGATTAATTTGACTCATCAAATGGTCAATATTATTGATGGGATATGTTCAGAATCAAGTGGGGAGTCTCAGAGATCAATATATATCAAGGGAGAAGCAGAGGAAATATCTATCTAGTGTAATTTTAGTTTATGTAATTCGTATAAGTTAATTTCTAAATTCTAGTGTATTGTTTAGCTTTTAAGCATTGTATCAAGCTCTTTCAGTGTAATCTTAACCTTTTTCAATAATCAATTTCAAGTTTTATGTACGAATTCAGTTATTGCAATTTTCAAGTTCAAAAATCTCAAGTTACTTTATGTTGTTCATAGTTGATGTTACAGACTCAATAAGCTCATATAAGCTCCCTATGAAGCTTTTCTAAGCTTTTAGAAACTTATCAATCAATTTAGAGTGCAAAGTAAAAAATTCACAAAAATACAAAAAAAATAGAGTTAAACTCAAAATCAGTGTTCATCATGAATCAAGCTTGGAGCATTACTCATTCTGGATGGCAATGGGTTAGTGGTTCTGTGGAGAGCCTATAGGAGTGTTCTTGGATCCTTGTTCTTGGTTTTTAGCTGGAGTGCATTTTGTAAGCATAATCTCTTCAATATTGCATTTTACAAAATCAGTTGTTTATTGCTTGAATTTTGGTGTTCTTATGTCTCTGTGGTAATTGTTAAGTAATATAAAGTTTAAAATCAGTTGCTTGTTCTTTGATTTTGATAGTTGCTAAAATCTCATCATATCAGTTAATATAGCAATTTGTCCATTTCTGTGTTTCTTGCTACTATCACTGAATTTTCATACTTAATTAATATGTTATAATCATTAGGAAGTGTTTGAAATCAGTATTGTGGTTTGAATTTCTCAGTTGCTTTGAAAATCAGTTGTTTAAGGGTTGTTTGGATTTTACTGTTCCATCTGTGTTGTTGAGTGTTTGTGTTGTTAACTGCTATTGATACATGTTACTTTAGTCAAGAACAACTCAGAGAAACATTAAAAACTAGTCCTTATTCAGAGAAAAGTCAAAATCACTTTTAATCTCTCATAAGTTCATCACTGTTGGATTTTTAACCTGTGAAATTCATCACAGTTGATCAAAACTTGTTAAGATAGCTTAATCTCATCTTAATTAATCTTAATATATCATATTCAGTCATTAGGATTGAATCAAAGTTCATAAAAGTCAATCTAGTTCCTAAATCAAAAAGTCAAAAATGCCAAATTCTTTCAAAATGGTCAGTTAGTCCAGATCTTGCACAAGGTTCAATTTAGATTGGAAATAAGTAATTTTTGTTGATTTGTGTTAAGTTGTTGGTTGTTTACATAGTCCAAAAAGAAAATCTGAGTTTGGATTACATTTGCTTATTAAAAAGCACTCTCAAAGTTCCCTGATTTTGCCCTGTGCATAAGCAATCAGTATACACTGATTGCTGATCCAACTGATCTTGGCTCTAATTGGGATTCAATTGGTGTGTTTGTGATGGGGCTTTTCATGTTTTTGTGTACCCAGTAGTATAAGCTAACTTTTGCCCCCTTAAAATTCAACTTCTCAGCTTATTTAGACTGCTTAATTTGCCCTGCAAGTTGGCTAATTTCCAAGTTTTATGCTTTGAATTTTGCAACTGTCATAGTGCTTAATTGGCTTAATTGTTGGATTATCTGTTGGATTTAAGTTGTTTTGTGTTTATTTAAGTTGTTTGTACTTGTTCTGAGCCTTTGGTATTGTTTTGAGCTTATTTGCTTATTTTTGGGCTTATTTGCTAACTGCTTATCTGCCCAAAAGTGCTTATTAGGCTCAGAATAGTTCCACTTTTATTTTTCATAGCTTTCTAATAATATTTTAGATTTACTCAGAATTTTTCATAATTTTCTTAAGTCATTTACTATTTTTAATCTCTTTAATTAGTTTTTAACAGTAATTAAATCATAATAAATAAAATAATAATCAGAAAAATATAATTTTAATTTTCATAATTTTCTTTTGTCATTTATAATCTAGGAAAAATATAATCTTATTTTTAGACCTTAAGAAAAATCAAAAATAGAAATATAGTGATAGCTTCTATTTAATAGAATTTATCTTTTTAAATTTTAATTAAGTAATTTTCATTTTTATAATTTTCTTAGCTTCTTTTCATCTTATAATATTTTTAGAAAAAGTTTTAGATTTTTCTTTGTCCATTTAGTATTTTTTTACAATTTTAAATAGATTAAATAATTATTAAATAATAAATAATTAATAATAATTAAATAAAAAGTGTAGAAAAATATAATTTAAGTTTTTAAATAAGTTTTAAGTAATTTTACATTTTTAGGTTTTAAATTTCATAAATTTCAGTTTTTGTCCCATTTTATATTTCCTGTTGCGCGTTTGTAGTTTAGTTTAATTCGCGTTTAATTTTCCTGTGTATATCTATTTTAATCTGTTATTTAGAATTGTTAAAAAAGCAAAATCAAAAATATCTAAATCACTTCAGTCACTCTAATCCTAGCTTTTCACAGTTGCCCATTCACACCTCGTTGGGAAACGATTCGGGTAATTACTTACCTGTCTACACACTACACACGAACGTGAGTTTTTGCAAGTATCCTTTTTCACAAAGGGGTGATTTGTATTTATTCACGCGTATCCGCTATCTGCATTTATTTATAGGTGTATTCAGCACGGATCAAACCCTATTAAGCACCGTTGACAATTGGTGCACTTCAATTGCCAATCCATAAATCATGTTGTTTTGTTCCTTTAGTAAAAGCTCATGACTGCCTTTGAATTGATTAATAAAGCTTCTTGCTTCATGATGTTCTTTTTCATTGGCTTGAGCAATTTGTAGTGCAAACTCTTCCATGGTAAGATTTCTTTGGGGTCTTCCGAACAAGTTGGGGAAAATATCGAACATTGTTCCTGAAAATTAAAGAGAGGTAGATTTCAAAGTAAAAGTTTCCAGGTATAAAGGTCAGAGTATTTTCCGCTCGGAGATAAGAAAAATAAAAGTTGTTGATATCTGCAGACGATGCGCCGTATCCAAAAAGTTGGATACGCCGTATCTTATAATCGTTAAAATTAAATCAGACTTTCATTCAGAAAATAGATACGCCGCTTAGGAATTAGAATGCGCCGTATCTGTTTTAATTATCAAAAATCGATATTTATTAAAAATTAAATGCGTCGTATTAACAAAAGTTAATGCGCCGTATCTTCGTTATGTTTCAAAATATAAGATTTTTGATTCAGAAGATACGCCGTATCGATAAAAATCGATACGCCGTATCTGTTTAATAATTCGAAAACTGTTTTTAATTAAATTAATAGATACGCCGTATCTGCTAAAGCAGATGCGTCGTATGGCGTTAACGTTTAGAAAATTTTTTTTATCAAAAACAGATACGCCGTATCTTGGGGAAAAGATGCGTCGTATCGAATTAATTAAACGCGTTGTATTTTATAAAAATTAAACGCAATACGCCGTATCTGAGAAATCAGATGCGCCGTATCGTTCGATTTAGCTCAGTACAACGATAGCAGAACACAAAAAATACGAAAAATTAAAAACAAATAAAGCACACGAAAATAAACACAAATAAAAGCAAACAAATAACACACAAAAACAGAAAATATGCAAAATAGTACAATGAATGCAATTTAATCTAGTACACAACAAAATTAGAGGTTAGAGAAAAAAAATTAAAAACCTAATTAAAATACTAATCAAATTAACAGATAATAACAATTCACTCCCCGGCAACGGCGCCAAAAACTTGATGCGTGCGATGTGTCGTTGCGGTTTAGCAGTATTAATGCCTAATCAAGTTTTAAATTTATATTTAGCCGACTTATCAATAACACACACACTTAACGAGCAGTGTACCCGGTCAGTATGAATATAATGGTAAGTAGAGTGTCGATCACTAAGAGTGGAACGTATTATCTAGTTATTCTAATCAGTATTTTAATAAATTAAGTTAGCTATACAACCTATTCTAACGCAAGGGGGTTCAGCCTGAGAGACTGGCACGATTTGGTTGCAATTAAATAATAAACTAAACCAATAGGCACGAATCAGCGAATAGCACACACGTACACAGATAAATACTTGAGACAATAAGAGGGCTGTCCTGATAGATAAGTAGTTTGTCACTTGTTTTATTGCTAGTTTTATATGAAGTGTATAGTTCGATGCAACGCACCGAGATTAAGTCCTTTCTCGTTGGTTCTAATCTTATCGGCGAGTAAACCCTTAATGATTACTTATGACTATCCTATTTATCTTTCTTCCTACTTTTCTACAGACCATAGAATGCATAGGCAATCTAATAAATAGGCGAGGGCAGAGGCATGGAGACCCGATCAACGCTCAGCTAGACACAGAGGTTATCAATGCACTAATAAAAGTCACCAATGACATCAACATATAAACTTTAATTAATGAGAAAGCAGTTTTAAGGGAGTGCAATCTTTCCGTCGTCACATTACACAAGCCACCAATCTTGATGAATTAAAGTTTACTAACACAATAAAACAAAACTACTTAATGAATTAAAACACATGCAGCACCTTCTTATAGCTCTTGTATCTTCGTTTGGGTGTGTCTTGTGCTGCCTTAATCGACTGAATTCGTCCTAGGTTTCTGTACTTCGGTCTTCGGATATAATATATCACCTCTCGAATTCGTCTGGTCTTGGGGTATTTATAGTTTCTGTCTGAGGGTAAGATGCGGCGCATCTAGTAAGTAGATGCGGCGCATTGACTTAACTTCGCGTGGGGTCCAAGATTATAATATTCAGGAATATTCGTACACCGCCAGAAGATGCGGCGTAACTCCATTTATAGATGCGGCGCATGTCCTCTTGTATCTTGGATCGTATCTGGTGAAATATTGATAGTGATGCGGCGCATGTCATAAGCAAGATGCGGCGCATCTGGAGTAGAATAGTCTTGATCTTGTACATTTCAGTAGACTCTTAACTTCTTGCATGTTTTGCTCCATAATTAGTCCAAAATCGCCAAGTTTCACCAAATGCTTGTTTTTACCTGAGAATTACAAAAGTAAACGATTAAGTATCAATCCTCATACATAATATAATAAAACAAGTCAAATAATTAGGATAAATGATAGTAATAATATGTACTTATTTGAGTTCGTCAATACTACACTATTTTCTCAAAACAACCAGACCCCTTTGCACAAAAATATTCTGTTCTTTCTTCCTCCTTCTTTGATCACTATAACTCTTTGATATGTGTTTATAAGTGATCCCGTCATCCTCTATCTTAAGTGCAAGAGAAGAATACTCGAAGTCGTCAAGAATTGAAGTGTTATAATGAAGTCCACACACACACACGTAACTTGTGTTACGATTCTATTTTTCCTCCAAACTCTCTCATTTGTATATTAGTATATCCGACTTGTGTGTGAGTCGTGAATAGTTGTGTTAGTTTAGATTAGGAAAAAGTGTGTAGTCCTTGTAATAGTTTGTTAGGACGGGGTGATCGTCCATGTGAAGATTGGAACGGGGTGATCGTCCTTGTGAAGACTAGGACCGGGTGAAGGTACGTGAAGACTTGGATTGGGTGATGATTCAAGTGGACGGGGTGATCGTTCGTGTGAAGATTTGGACGGGGTGATTGTCCGTGTGAAGACTTGGATTGTGTGTAAATCCAAGTGGACAAGAGTGCTTGTTCGTGTAGCCACGTTGGCTTTGTGTAGATTGGTTCTAGCTAGGATTATGACTCGACATTCCGCTTAGTGTCGTTAAATTGGTGTAAGCTTTGGTGTACGGTTTGTTCCGCCTAAAGGGAGCGTGTTGACTAGTGAAATAACTCTCGAGTTGGGTACTCGGGGAGTGGAGTAGGACAAAGAGGTGCTTGGTGCTGAACCACTATAAATTACCGTGTCTGGTTTGCGCTTTCTTCTACCTTATCTCTTTGCGTTTTATTCTTGCATTTATCTTTTTACATTTCGGTTCTATTTGTGTGGCTTGTTGCTTAGATTGTGATTGTGCCTAAAATATAAACTAGAACAACTTAAAAAATGCAAATACATACTTAATCACATGTCTCGGAAACAACACTGGTGACGGTCCTGTAAATCAACAGGCGGTACCACATATATATGGGACCGTCCATACATTTAAGGGACCGTCCACAGTTTAATCTGAAATAGCTTAATTCTTTTAACCTTGTGTTGTGCTTATGTTTATGTGATTACTTGTATTGATGATACGTGAGTCTTATTTTGGTAAACATACTAGTGATTAGTGACATATATATTTTTTATGAGTGACATAACCACTATTCATATTTAGTCACACTTGATCAGGAATTTCATACGAAACATTTAAGGTTTTAAATAGGAACGTATTCACGCCCCTCTACGTTTCTACAATTGGTATCAGAGCCAGGTCGCTCTAGTCTTCAAAACAAATGGTTTTTAAAATAGAGTACGATCCACGTATCAAATTTTTCATTAAGAGGGATTAAATATGAAAAGTGTTTAGTTGCTAAATTTGTGCTAAAGTGCTTTGTTGCTTAATTCGTACTAGTTTTGTTCGTTAAATGCACTTCGTATACTAGTTTGAAGGAAATGAATTTATACAAGAAAAACGTGTTTTTGTTTACTGGTGACGGTCCCAAATATATGGATGGTCCCTTAAATATTTATGGGACCGTCAGCATTTAAGGGACCTTCACCAGAATAGTGTCAATTTTGAAAATTCATATAAAATCAACTGTAAGTCCGTAGGAGTCGTGCCACCCGTCATTTTATAGGTAATTGAGTCTACTTTCATTTAAAAATACTTTCAAGTATTGAGTACAAACTCAATTAAATCATAAATTCAAAATACAACTTAGTGGTCAAAACCTTGTGTCACGTCTTAACGTAAAACTTGTATTTTACTCTTTCTTTCGAGTCGGACATCTCTAGTAAATGAATCTTTGAAAAATGGTGTCTTTATCTTTTTAAAATATTGATCTAAATTAATTTTTGAAATGGGGAGGAAAATTCTTTTCGAAACAAAATCAAGTAAGTATACATTGTTGTATCTAACATACAAAATGATTACGAATATCTTTATGTGTGTTATGCTAAATTGTTATTGCATTGGGCATAAATTACCTTACTTGCTTATGTTATCTTGATTGCTTTCTTATCTTAAAATGTTTTAGTAACTCACTTAGATATGTAGACTAAGTTGATTAATCATGTTTGTCAAAAACAATTGTCTTACACAATTATCTCTCCAAAGGTTCAAGTGTTAATATATGACACCTTAAAATATCTAACACTTCTTAAACATGATTTCTAAAACATTACATGCACTTATCTTGGTTGGCCATAGGTTGTCTAATCAAGAGAAAGGTTTATAATTATAAATTAGTATTTAAGTAAAAGAAAATGTATTTTTGAACCTTGCATGTATTTAAACACACACTAATTGTTTCAAACATGTAGTCATAAACTATTTTTACATAAGTTGAGTATTGTATAAAAATGGTTAGGAAAATTATTTTTATACTCATGAAATGTCAAAAACTATGCATATTATACGTAATAATAAATAGTTTTTTACACACAAAAATAAATGACAATTTTGAAGTTAACATGTCATTATTATTAACCTCACACATACAACAAGTGTTAAATTTAATGGAGCACATTCCATAAATCCTTATTTATTTTCTTTATTAAAAAGAGTGGTCGTGGGGGTCACGAAAGATTTTGAGCATATATCGATTCATTATTTAAATTATGATTGATATCATTATCGAATCTAATTGAAAAGTTTTTGAGTGTGGACATGAAATTGGAGTCATTATTTGTCTAGCTTCAAGATATAACAAAATATATCATCTTGAACCTACATACTCAATCACACTCGATTGTTATGAAAATAATGACGTCCTTCTCAAGATGAAAAAAATATGCATCGGATCATAACTCACACTTGTGTTGATGATGTCATATCGAGTCTTCTTTTCCAATGGTTGTGTTCCAAATATTAAACTAATATGTTTAAAAGATGCTTAAAATACACAACGAAGTAGGATTGACGACTTGGATGTTTCATCCGAAATATTCAAGCAATTTACGTTGCAACGCAATTTGTAAATGTGTCATTTCCAAAAAACCGAACACGAGCAAACAAACAACATATGTAGACTTTGCTCATGAACGAGTCAAGACTCAACATCACATGTCAAGTAAAAATGTCACAAACATAATACGTCATATCTTGCTTAAAAATATAGGATATTAGATTTTGTAAGCAACCTAATACAACGTGTGTCACTACTTAAACAAGTAAAATTCGTTAATCACATTATAACTAAAATACTTGTTTTCATAAGCAATTCATAAGAGTGAAAAGTTTATCCTTTTAAATAAGCATATTTGTCAAAAGATACAATATGTTTTCTCTTAAAGATACAACGTAAAATATTACAAGATCTATTAAGGCAAGTAACCTTAATTAGATTCTCTTTATCAAGATTTACTATGGAGTATTCTTGTAACCAAAACATGTTAAAATAACAACTTAACAAACAAAGATGTCATCCATAAGGTCATGTAATACACCATCTAAACCAAACAACCTCCAAATCTCAAACACATATTTGAAATATTGTGCTTGCCTTTGTAAGGATTTTTTGTAATACATATCGTCTTCATTAATCGGATTTTAAAATATTGCTAGTTGAGTTATATTAGGACATGTTCTAGCGGATTCGGCTAATATCATATTTGGAAAACTTCGATGGGAAAATATAAGAATTCTAATTCTTATAATACGAGAATGGCTACTGGAGAACCTACTGCACTAGAAAATCAATTTAACCTAACAGTTGAATTGCTTCCAGGAGAGAAGTTGGGTTTGTGGTAAACCCGTAAAAATGGTCATGTTTAGCCTTAATTGAGCACCGCTAGTGATAGTCTCATATCCATTCTCTAACTTGAAAAATTTCCATTCCTACATTTGACTAAAGATGTTTTACATCGATGATCTTTGTCTCCCGTTAGGATTGCATCTTAAACAAGTAGTAATTAGGATTCTTCTTGACAAACCTAGATTACTTGCATATATGTGTTTAATATTTGAAAACAACAACTTGTTCTTGTTGGGAATGCTTAAAGTGACGATCATTATCGAGTCAATAAGTCTTGTAATATGGTCATGTAATAGCTTGTTAGAATCGTAAAAATATAGTCTACCTGATAGTAGAAGTGTGCCGTCTAGTTTAGTCTTAGTATTTACGTTAATGTTGAATTATTGAAATATGTAAGGACGGCACACTTCCCTATTCTCATATCATGGGAGACTATATAAGGTTGTAACCAGTTATTTGATAGGTGTGGATTGTGAATGGAATGAGAAACTCTCTCTTATTTCCTTACTAGCTCTTTCTCTCTCTAAGCATATAATATAAGTGTGATTTGATCTAAATAGGGTGACCAACAAGTGGTATCAAGAGCCAAACAAGGATTTAGGAGATTTTTTTTTGGATCAAGTTACTGTTCATCGAAGAGTTCTTCGAATTTGTCTAAATCCTTCGAGTTAGAACGCTTCGAATTTGTCTAAATCCTTCGAGTTTCTGGCTTCAACTTTGTGGCTTCGAGTTTGTGGCTTCAAGTTTGTGGCTTCGAGTTTTTGGCTTCGAGTTTGAAGTCAAAAGTTCAAATCCTCCGAGTTTGTTGGTTACTTAAGTTCTCCGAGTTTGTTGATTACTTAATTTCTCCGAGTTTGGAGTATTCATATAATCCTCCGAGTTCGGAGTTTTCGAATTTCACTCCGAGTTTGGAGTCTTCGAGTTTGTCTCCGACTTTATATCCTTCGAGTTTAGTTCCTCCGAGTATCTATCTGACAAAGGATACTTCGACTTTCTCTCCGAGTTTGGAAGTCTTCGACTATCTCTCCGAGTTTGGAAGTCTTCGACTATGTCTTCGAGTTTGGAGTTTTCGACCATCTCTTCGAGTAACTATCCAAGTTAGATTAAAAAAAAAAGTTTTTTGGCGGGAAAATTTGAGTAAAATTTAATTTTTACGAGTGACTAAACGTTCAATTTTTACGAAAAATTCAAAATTTGGTATAACGGTGAAAATTTTGGCCCAAAATTCAAATTTTTAGGTCGAAATTCAAATTTTTATGGTGAAATTTGGCGTCAAAATCTTTAAAACTCAAAATTTTCTAATAACCTTAGAATTTCATTTTATGGTGTATTTCAAATTCTGGTAGAGAAATTTTTCAAATTCAATTTTTGGAGGGAAATCAGAAATCACCATTAAGAAATCCTTCAACTTAGAAAACTCGGGAATAACTTCAAACGAACACAACTCTTGAACCTTAAACCAACATCAATCACAACTCCTATTTATTTGCAACGATCCAAGATCAAATTTATCACATAACAAAATTAAATGGAATCAAGTTCAAAAAGGAGAGAGATTCCTAAAAGTGTAAAGCTCGCAATGCACTCCAAAGAAAACTGTTTGGCACATTTTTATTCAGTTAAGATTATATGTAACGTTCTCTCAGAAGCAAGGTTTTCATCGTGGAGTACTTTTTTAACTTTCTTCGGAATTGAAAAAGACCTTCTAACTTTCCAAAGAGAACTCCGGCACAACATAGTCCAAATAGAGAAGCAAATTGAACAAGGCAGTGACTGCATGGTAGAATTTAGAGTGCTCAAGACACTATTAAAAGGGTTAGTGTCCATGGATTTTAGAGTGTTCAAGACTTCTCGGGACTATGAATCGCAAAGCAAGTCATGGAAAGAGAACATCACTAGTATGGATGCTGAAGCTTTTAGAGATCAGCTTGTTTCACAAATGAACATACTAGCAATGGTGCTTAATGAAAGATCACTTCATCTGAGGGTTATGCTGGAGAAGGGAGAATTCAAAGAAGTGGAGAAGCAGAAACGAGTAAAAGAATTGAATGAACGAGTGAATGGAAGAAAAATGCAGACACGAGAAGGAACGGTCAACAAGGAAGGGACATCAGATTCTAATTTGGTATTCACGGATAACAGTGCACTATCAGAGCATCAGAAAGAAAGCAGCAGTCCACATATTGATGGGAAACTCGACAGTAAGGATGGTTTGAAGAATGCAGCTGCTGATGTCGGACCTTCACATTGTTCAGACACATTGGCTAAGGTACATCAATCGTCTGATGATATCAATATATTTGAAAATGTGTTTGCTCATGAGACACGAAGTCATGAACAACCTGAATACGTTAATGACACATATGTGGTGAATCAGGATAGTAGAAATATTACTCTTGAGACTCCAGATATGGATCCTAATGGAGGAACGGTTGAACACGACAATGTGAATCATGATCAAGAATGTGCTTCAAATGCTTTATTAATAAAAAATATGAAAACTGAAGTTGTTCGATGTAATGAGCTTAATCGTGAACTAAAAGCACAAAATACGTCATTAACTGAAAAGCTCGAGAATTATAGTAAACTTATAAATGATTTTGAAACACAAACAAATCAGGAATACGGCTTTGAAGTTGCATTTCAAAAATCATATGTGAAAGAACAAAACTTGCAACATCAAATGCGAGAACTAGTTGTTTCCAACCACGAAAAGGTTTCAAAACTGGAAAAAGAAAAGCTTGACCTTCAAAACCAAATTGAAAAATTAACAACAGAGGTTTCAACGTTAACAAATAAGGTCTCAACATGTCAAATAGATTACAAAACATTAAGAACGAGATGGAAAAACAGGGAAGACTCGTATCTTAACGACATTGTTGATTTGGAAGCAAAATTGAAAGATTTTGAAAAAACCGCTTGTGATAAATCGTTGAATGTTGAGACTGAAAACTTAAAAGTGGAAAACGGGATGTTGAGAAACGAAAATGAGAGAATTTTAAAAGAGGCAAGCGACATCCAAGAGAAACTGAAACGTCAAATAATATCTCTTGAACAAAATTTTCAGAGATGTCAAGCACAAAGCATTGATTTTGAGCTAGCTTTACAACACAATCAGGAAAAGCAGTCTTTTGCAAACCCTTGGATGTTAAAACTTGAGCAACTTGATGATGAAAACGCATAAATGAAGTGTCAAATTTCAAAATACGAAAAAGAAATTGAGCATTTGAAATTGATTTACAAAAATCTGTTTGATTCAATCAAAAGTTCACCAGTTCAGACACAAAACTCAAACATGAAACAAAAAGAGACTGAAGATTTGAAGTCTCAATTGTCTGAATTCGCTAATAAAAAGTTTGAAAATGTTTTGCAAAAGATTGAATCAATGAAGATGAAAAAGGTTGAGTCTTAAATCACAAAAGTTTCCTCTCCAAATCCCCAGTTCGATTCTAAAACTCCAGATTTTGAAAAGGAAACGGGGGAGAAAATGTATCTTTTTGAAAATAAAAATCATGTGCTTCAAACAAAAGTGGTTGAGCTTGAAACGCTTTTAGCTCAACAAACAAATGATTTTGAGGATGCCAAAACTGACTTTTTCAACAAAACAACCAAATTCGAAAATTATGTTGAAAGACTTGAAAAAGAAAATGTTGAGTTCGAACGTAAATTGGCTCGTAAAATGGCTGATTCTAAAGCCGAAAAAGATCAACTTTTGAAACAAATTGCCTCTTTAGAATCAAAATTTCCATCTCAAGATCATCATTCTCTTCAAAAAGAATACAGTGATTTGAGAACTTCATACAATGCTTTAAAAGTGAAGTTTGATTCTCTTAACCGATCAAAGGGAAAAGCTCCTATTTCAAATTTTTCAACACCAGAAGTGAGTGTTTCGAAGAAGATTTACACGGGTGAATCTTCAAAACCATTTTCGAAAAAGGTTTCCCAGTTTACAACTTATTCTTTGCAAAAAGGAAGGAAGTTTTCAAAGAAACTAAGTTTTTCTGAAACACTTACTTCTTAAAAGTTTTCAAATCCAAATGCTTCAAAAGAAAAGGCACAAGTTTTTCAAACTCCACGCTCTCGTTTTACACCGGTAAAGCAAGTGTGGAGACCAAAGCAAAGTCGTTCAAAACCTTTCAAATATTCAATATTAGAATTGCTTTCGCTGCAACATAAGAATGACTCTGCTTTGAACATTCCAAATACCGGAAGGTTTCCATTTATCACAAAAAAAAAAATCTTCAAAGAGAACTCATGAGGTTCAACTCTAGATGGAAATCTTCTTCTTCAGATTTTAAAACTCCAAGAGAAACACCGGGTTTCTCAAACAATTTTCAACGAAAAATGAGTTTTAAATCTCCATTGATTCCACGAGTGTTATTTCAAAATGAAACACCGGTTTTCAGTCCTTGTTGGAATTCAACATCTTTAAATCAGATTGACACAACTTACAAATGGATTTCAAAATTTAGTAAGCCCGTTAGCGCCGTGCTTAAATGGGTTCCCAAGGTTGTTTTCTAATCTAAACTTTAAGATGACTTCTTAGTACTTCAGCTAAGGACTCGGTGTAAAACCCTAAATTTTCCATCCATTTAAAATTCCCATTTTGCCCCTCAAAATTTTTGAAATTACAAGAGCATACAATTAATTATACAAGAGCATTATACATTTTAACCTAAGTTTAACCATATGTCATTCACACATTATAATTACTATATTTTATACACTAACATAAGTCATACAAAGAAATAATATTGTTACAAAGTACAAAAAAAAAAAAAAAAAAAAAAAACCCTACCTAGTCCATCAAATATGGGACGCCCCATGTAGCCCAAAATATGCATGATTTGTACAATTAATAGAGATCAAATTAAGCGTATAAATTTCTCTCAATCATAGACCAGGAAGTTATCACTAATTGATTTCAATTAAAACCCTTTCCAAACATAAAGGCACGCTCCTCCTTCCCATCTTAAAGTCCGGCCTTTTTTCCCCTCTTCTTCTTCATCCATACGACACAAACATAAAAAACACAAGGTTCCTGCTTAATTTTTCTCTCAATAACAAAAGGGGTTCGAAGGTTTTGCTAGTGGAAATTCGTGGGTATTGATCATTGGAATTCTAAGGTTTTGTTCTCCTTTCTTGTTGTCTCGTTAAAGCCAAGGTATCATCTCTTATTTCTTTTTTCTTTCAATTTGAAACAACTAGGGTACAATAATCTGAATTTAATCTACTTGAAGACCTAATTAGTAGCATGTTATAATACACATATTAATCGGTTTATTATTCTTCTAGATAACCCTAAAAATCGTCACATGAAATCATAGAATTTTAGCATGATAAACTTGTGTAATCGACCTATCAATTTCTGTTTTGATCGACCCACTTTGCTATGATTCAACCCATCATTTTTCGAACCCTAAGATGTGATCATTAACTCTTATTAGACCTAATAATTTCACAATTAATGAGCTTGTAAAACCTAAAAACCCTAGCGCAATTAATACTTAAGGATTAGGGCTTTTTGTGATTTTCGTGTTGTTATTTATGTGTTTTCGTGTGTATGTTATTGTTGTTGATCTTGAATGATTCGTATGAAGTGTTTATATATATGTTCTTGATGAGTAAGTTCTGAAAATAAAATGTATATTGATCACGTGGTTGATTGGATTAAAAAGGGATAAACGAATTAGGGCTTGTTTGTGATTTGTTAAAATAGTTCTTGAATATTTAAGTCACATAAACTGATTTTGGTGTTTGGTTTCTTGGAATTGATTTCATAAGTATGTTAATATGATGTCTAAATGAGTTGTGAATGAATGGTGTAAGCTTGTATGCATAATTGATAATTAAAATGGTGCTAAATATGGCCTAAAATGGATTTGTGAGATTGACTGTTTTAATAGTCGATTTTGTGTGCTTGGTAACGTGAGCTTTTTAAGTTTCTAATACTGAATTTTTGCATGTAAACCTATTTTAGGGTCTTGGTAAAGTGTTCCAATTGGTTTGAACGAATTTGAGTTTGATTTGGTTGTTTTTTCTGAATTTAATGTGATGATATGTTAAACTGTGTTAGCAGAATTGTATTTTAGTCGGGTTCTATGATTTTTCATTTCCAAACCATAGTAAATTAGAGGCAAAAAATTTACAGGAATCTTATTTCATATGTTTACTATCACTTGGAATTTTTGTAGAATTTTCTGAAGTTATATGGTTAGGTTTTTACGTGCATACCTTTGAAGTGTATCTGCAAATCCGAATCTGAACATGTTAGCTTAGACGATTTTAAAAAGGGGTGTACGCTTGATAATAAAATCTGTAAAACTTCTAGTAGACACCTAAGACATATGGGCTTTTTTGAGAATTTTTTTGAATTTTAGTTTGGGCTTCTGATGCATATTTAAAATTCATTTAATAGGCTTAATTCTGTGATAAAATCAGTTAAATGGTATGCATGTATTTCATATGTGTAAATGTATTCTTTTGGTGTTTGGTGCCCTAATGTATGTTCTATTATATCAGGTGTGTCTTGTTGATGTCGTATTGACTTGTGTGTGGGTACGTTTAACCTACTTGGTAATCCCAAACCATAAACCAAATTTTACTAAATTGGGAAGTCGAATTAAAAGTTACTTAATCCGGAAAGTTACTAAATATGGTATGTTAGGACCCTAGATACACTATAAGGTGGTTAAACCTTGTCAACTTTGTGTATATGATATGTTGTGTTAATATGATTAAGTGCGCGGAATTCACTCAATCACACTTAGAAGGTTGTGTATGTTATGGAAATGGAATTGTTATGTTTTTAGTTAGCAATGAACACATAACGATTATCACCAAACGATTCAATATTATTCAAGAAATAATACGAGTGATCACTATCACTAGGGTTACAATGACCTTGAATCTTATGTTTTTATCACTTGTGATGTTTTGTAGTTATGAGTTCTTAATTAAGTACATCTACAACACAAGTCTAAGATCTCTTTTATAGTCCAAGAGATCTATTACAATATTGTATAAAGTCTAGTCGAACTACTTGCTAACTTATCTTGAGTGTGTCAGTACATAAGATACAACATGTATCTGTGTACACAACTTGTTAACTAAGCACATGGGGTAAGATATTATCTACCGTATATTCTTGACTTTAGTACACAAATATCTTTTCAATACTTATCCATCTAGCAGTCTCAACTCAACAGTATCAACTAGCAGTCCCTTCTTTGTACTACCAGTTAGAACGGTTAGTTATAACTTGAGCAGTCCTAAGATATACATCAGCAGTTGGAACTGTTAGAGAATTCTTCTCAGCAGTTGGAACTGTTAATACTTGTAATTCTTGATACTTAATCTTCAGAACATTTAATTCTCAACAATCCTCCCCTAAACATGTGAATCCATTTCAACATGTTTCTGAATTAAATTATGGATTGTGAAGATCTTTCAAACACTTTATAGTCAGACCCTTGATCTGAACTTTCTTCTGTTCTGAGAGATTGAATGTCTTTCTTAGAAGCTCATCTGATTTCTGATCTTTGACTTCAACAATATCAATACATTGCTCCAATCTTGGACTAAAAGATGGTACAATTTCCTTGGATGAAGGAATTATAAGAGACAATGATGCTGTGTATCTTGGATGCTTGTTTCAACAAGTGAAATCATCTATCAGCATGCCTTTGCAAGTGATGAACAAACGTGGTAAACTGAAATTGAAACTTTTCTTCATTTGACCTAGATAGAACTTTCTCCTTTGGAATGCTTCATCCCTTCTGAATATATATAATACTTCAGAATAAGCTCTATTCTTGTCATTTTCAACCTCCATGTCATCATCTTGTATGCTCTTGTCTTCTCCTTCCTTTCATTGGGTTATCTTCCTTTTCTGGGCTTTAATTTCCTCCCCTGAGATTGTTACCTCCCCTGAGATACAAATAACTTTTGTTTCCTCCCCTTATTTGGAAGATCTCACTATGTAGCAAAATATATCTTTCCTTATCATTTGATCCATCATTTAGAACTTGTTGTCAGACAATATTGTACATGAAGCCATCAATTCCTTAAGAGTTTAAGTTACTGCCCTCATCACTTCTAGGTGTGTTAACTCCTATGAGAGGTGAATCAGTGGACATTTGACTCATGATCCATCAATGGATGGTTTTTGTGAATCCTTTGAAAATCCTTGTTTAAGAAATTGTTTGACTTAGCAGTATGTTCATGATTTTAGAATTGAAAAATCATACTGCTTTCAACCATTTTGAAGGGATCAAGTGTATAACAGACACTTAATCAAAATTTCGGTTTAAAGCAACCTCTGGTTGTGTGAGAACCAATATTTTTCAGTTATAAATAACTGCCTGTGAAAAGATAAACTCATTCAAAGAGTTTTCCTGACAGGGTTTCCAGCTCATAGTAATTGTTACCTCTAACACAAGTGTTAGATTCACTTTTACTAGCTGTTCTTTCTATAAGATGTCCTTAGACTTGCTCATTATACTTGAAAGTATACAATGATAGAAAGTGAGTTGCATCAGTTAGACAGTTACTATCTGTTCAACTAAGTCATCAATTCAATGTGAAATTTGATAACCAGGTTTCAAGAAAGAAGTTTTAAGGAGTTTTACATTCCCAAACTCAGTCCATCATAAACCTGTTATGAAAGCAACTGGAATCACTTTTCTTTTGCTTCCATTTCACTTGAAATTTCCTTGTTGCTTAAAGTTCATACCTGAAATTGTTAGTCCAAAACCAAGAAACAAAATGCATAGCATTTGTCTTATAGCAGTATCAATATATGACCAACAGTATGAACTGGTTAAACAAAATTTGTACTAGCAGTACTAACTGTTCTATTAACAGTATCAATTTTAAAAGATATCAGTACAACCTTAACATATATAAAAACCACAAAGATTAGAAATTTTAAGGATTAAGCATTCCAATACTTGCTACCAAGTACTGAAACCTTCCAACATCAATAGCTTTGGTTAGCAGATCTACAAAATTGAATTCTGAAGCAATTTTAAGTACTTGAATTAATCTTTTCTCATTGCAGTCTCTTATAAAGTGATGTCTAATTTCAATGTGTTTTGTTTTAGAATGTTGCACTGGATTTTTAATAATACAAATTGTACTACTATTATCAATATGAATAACAGTGTTTAAGAAATTGTACCCATAGTCAAGGAGTTGGTTTTGAAGCCATGGAGCCTGACCACAGCAACTTGTAGCAGCTATATATTCAGCTTCAGTTGTTGAATTTGCCACACTTGTTTGCTTCTTACACTGCCATGAGACAAGTCTACACCCAAGGAATTGACATCTTCCAGTTGTTGACTTTCTGTCCAAGCTAGCACCAGCATAATCACTATCCGAAAATGCTACCAAGTCAAAAGGAGATTCCCTAGAATACCATATACCCAACCTTGGTTGATCTTTAAGATATCTAAAAATTCTCTTGACTGCAGTTAAATGAGAAAGCTTTGGAGTAACTTGAAATCTTGCACAAACACAAATAGGGAACATGATATCAGGTCTAGATGATGTAAGGTACATCAAAGAGCCTATCATAGATCTGTAAGTGTGTACATCTACACTCTCTCCATCTTCATCTTTCAGAAGGTGCTTCTCAGAGTCCATTGGTGTGCTTGCTATTTTTGAATCAGCAAATTAAATTTTTCTAAGTATCTCTGCAACATATTTGTCTTGACTAATAAATATGCCTTCAGATGATTGCTTAACTTGCAAACCCAAAAAGAATGTAAGTTCTCCCATAGAACTCATCTAAAACTTATCATGCATAAGTTTCTCAAACTCTAAACACATTTCTTTCCTAGTAGATCCAAAGATAATGTCATCCACATACACCTGCACTAACAGAAGATCCTTCTTGTGCTGTTTGATGAAAAGTGTCTGATCAATCTTTCCTCTTTGAAATCCATTTTCTAATAAGTAGGAATCTAGTGTTGCATACCAAGCTCTTGGTGCCTGATGAAGGCCATATAGAGCTTTCACTACTCTGTACACTTTGTTTGGATGTTGTGGGTCAATGAAGCCTGGAGGTTGTGAAACATACACCTCTTCTTCAATTGTTCCATATAAAAATGCACTCTTGACATCCATTTGGTAAACTGTGAAGCCTAAAAATGAAGCATAAGCTAAGAAAAGCCTAATTGCCTCAATCCTTGCTACTGGAGCATAAACCTCATCATAGTATATTTCTTCTTCCTGTGTGTACCCTTGGGCTACTAATCTAGCCTTATTCTAAATCACTATTCCCCTTTCATCCCTTTTGTTCTTGAAAACCCATCTAGTGCCAATTACCTTTGCATTCCTAGGTAAATCAACTAGCACCCATACTTTCTGAATCTTGAACTGAAGAAGCTCTTCTTGCATAGCTTCTACCCAGCTTGAATTATCTAAGGCTTTCAAAATATTCTTTGGTTCATCTTGTGAGAGAAAACATACAAATAAGCAAGAGTTTGAAAACTCATGCTGCTTTGAAGCATAAAGGGCATCAAGAAGCCCTTGTTGGTCTAAAGACTTCAGTTGATGTCATGTCTTCACACCTGACTGTACATCTCCAATCACATTATCTAGGGAGTGGACTTTGTGAATTCTTGTTTGTGGAGTGGAAGGAACTTGATAATTTGATGGAAGATTGTTGAAATCCACCTCATTATCTGAGAATTCTGCTTCTTTTGTTTCTGAAGTTCCAGCAGTTGAATGCTCTGTCGCAGCAGTACAAACTGCTTTTGAACTGCTAACTTGACTGTCTTGAATCTCAGTTCCACCTTTCTTGCGTTCATCTTCAACATCTTCTTTAGCTTTGCCAGAAGAAGATTCATCAGTTGTTGAAGTTGATTCCACAATTGTACTTGACCATATTGGCATTATCACATCATTTTGATCTTTCTCTAACTCTGCCTCATTTGTTGTATTAGAACCTGCAAAATCATTAGTTTCTGCAACAAAAGGCACATAATTCATTGAATTGTTTAGATACTCAAGATCAAATAGCCATTTTGGTCCTTGACCTACTACATTGGATTTGTTTTCTAAAAACTCCACATGTAGATTTTCTTCTACTTTCTCAGTTCTTAAGTTGTATACTCTAAAAGCTTTGCTATTGAGAGAATATCCAACTAAGAAACCTTCATCTGCCTTATCATCAAATTTTCCTAAATGGTCTAAGGTATTGAGAATTGTCACATGACATCCAAAAGGTCTAAGAAATCCTATTGCAGGATTTCTACCTCTAAAAAGTTCATATGATGTCTTATTGTGAGGCTGGATAACCAAAACTCTATTTTGAACATAGCAAGCAGTGCTAACTGCTTCAGCCCAAAAAGTTATAGGTAGCTTAGAATCAGCTAACATAGTTCTAGCAGCTTCAATTAGTGTTCTATTCTTTCTTTCAGCTACACCATTCTGTTGTGGTGTTCTAGCAACACTAAATTCTCTCTTAATACCTTTTTGTTTGCAGAAGTCATCCATAACTCTATTCTTAAACTCTGTCCCATTATCACATCTAATGACTTTCACTTTCTTGTCTACTTGGTTTTCTATCTGTGTAATGAAATCCTTAAGGATGCTTGATGTCTCATCCTTAGTAGCTAAAAAGAAAACCCATGTAAATCTGCTATAGTCATCAGTTATAACAAGACAATATCTCTTATGCATTATACTACTTACTGAAACAGGTCCAAATAAGTCCATATGCAGCATAAACAATGATTGATTGATAGAGTTAAAAATCTTGGGCTTACAAGTGGCTTTGTGTTGTTTGCCTTTTAGACAAGCAATGCATGTTTGATCATTTTCAAATCTTTTGTGAGGTAAACCTCTTACCAAACCATTCTTAACAATTTTATTTATGGTTTTGAAATTAATATGACCAAGCCTTCTATGCCATTTCATTGATTCATCCAATGTGGCCTTTGCAACAAGACAAGTTAAATCCTTTTTGCAAATAATGTTCTTCATATCAACACTGTACATATTGGCCTTTCTAGGAATTCTAAGAAGCACTTGACTTTCATCAGGCATCTTAAAATCTTTAGAGAGAACAAGACATTCAGTGTCAGTGAAAAGGACATTGTTCTTTTTGTCACACATTTGTGAGACACTAAAAAGATTATACTTAAGTTCTTGCACATAGTACACATCTTCAAAATCTAAATTTCCAGTTTTGATTGTACCTTTACCAGAAATTTTGCCACGAACACCCCCTCCAAAGGTAACATATCCTCCATTAAAAGCTTCAAAATCTAAGAGATAAAACATGTTGCCTGTCATGTGCCTTGAACATCCACTATCTGAGTATCCTTGATCCTCATGATTATCACTTGAATGTTCCTGCACACAAATAAGAGTGTTAGTTTCTTTTGGGGATCCAAGCCATTACTGACTTGGATCTGCCTCTTGCATCAATGTAATTTAATCTTTTAAGGATAGTTGATGCAACATTGGATTTAAGAATCCAACATGCTGAGGCCTTAACAGCATTTGCCTTGTTTTTCCAAGCAGCAGTACCAACTGCTTTCCTAGCAGTCTTAACTGCTGGCTTTGCAGTTTTACTCTTTGGTTTCCAAACTTGTTTTTGAACTACTGCTTTTAATTGAATGGGCCTTGTAATAGTTTTTGGTGCATGTTTAAAAGTTATTTTTGCACTTTTAACTGTTTGTTTTGGGTTAACAGTCTTAAATGGTCTAGCATTTGAAACTGCTTGCCTAGCAGTAGAGACTGCAGTCGAGACTGCTCTGGGTTTTATACTTTTAGACTTAGAGTGAAAGTGAGTTTGAGGATTTTGCCTTTTGTAATTCACCCTATTGTTTTCATAACCAGATATCCAATGGTTGCAGAAAGCTGCAAGATGGTCAAAACTACCACATTTATAACAAGCTTTGTTATAAAAAGTAAAGTCATCACCTAATTGGTTAGACTTGAGGTTGTTCCAATTCCTTTGGTTACCTCTGGGCTTGTTGGTGGTTCTATATTGCTCACAATATCTAACTGGTTGCCTAACATGCTTAATGTTTGATTTAGGCTTATCAGTATTGTGTTTAACTATCTTAGGAACACTTGTTCCTACTTTCTTAACCACTTCAAGTTTAGACATAACCTGTTCTTCTTCATCATCACTATCAGTTGTACAATCCTCAACAACTATAGCATCTCCTTTCTTAACAAAGGACACCTTGTCCTGATAAAGTAAAGTTTTATCTAAACTTTTACTTATCTTTTCTACCTTAAGACTCTTACTAGCCTTAGAACCATATTCCATGATTGGTTCTTGAAACTCAGCTAAACCTGTGTGTGCTAGGTCAACACCTGGAGGTGAATGAACACCTCTGTATGGTGGAGGGACAGATTTTTAACCTACACCTGAATTAACCTTATTGTTTACTTGAGCTTCAAAGATCTTATTAACTCCTTCTGAGGCATGAGCTAAAGCATCTACAGTTAAAGTAACATTTTCTTTTTCTCTTTTGTGTTTTGCTAGTGACTCATTCAGTATAACAATACACTCATCCTTGAATTCTACATTTCTTTTTAAAGCATTCAAATCATCAGTAAAAGTAGATTCATTCTTTTGAAAATGTTGGATTTGTTTTTCTAGAACTCCTACACATCTCTTATGATTAGCTAAATTATGAAGGGCATCAATTAACTCTTCTCTAAAAGCATCAAATCTCCTTTTAATGTCTTCATAATTTTTAAGATGAGGACATGAATTAGTACAAGTAGAAATGGCATCTACCTCTGAATCAGAAAAGGCCATTAGAGCAAATTCATTGGCCATAAGAGCAGCATTTGGTGGTGCTTCCTCTTCAACAGCCATAGAGCTCCAATCATATCCAATACCATCAATAGCCAGCATAGCCTTTGGCTCTTCCACCAGTACTTCCTTCTTCCTCTCTTGCTTATACCATGTGTTCCTATTATCCTGCTTCCTTGGGCTTCTACATTCTTTAGCAAAGTGTCCCAACCTATGACAGTTAAAACATTCCACTTTCTTCTTATCAAACCCAGCAGTATCATTACCATTTATGGTAATCTGCTTCCCAGTTCTCTGCCAATACTTCTTAGCCCTCATACTAAGTAAGGCAACTTGCCACTTAATATCCATCTCTTCCAAATCATCACCATCTACCTGTTCAAGGTCTTCATGATTTAGAGGAGAACCACTAGATTGACTGGTTATAAAGGCATATAATGTTGGATCTCCAAGTCCAGCAACATCCTTTTGTGAACTAGTAGAAGGACCACCATAAGTAACATTAGAAACACCTTCAACTTCATTTACCTCTTCTGAATGACTAACACTGGGAGTTGACAAAAGTGCCACATTCCCAGAACTAGTACCATAATTTCCACCCCTTTTTAGACTTTGTTCAACAATTTTAAAGTTGTTGAACAAATCATTAAGTTTCATTGTTTCGATTTCTGGTTTGTTCATCCAGACAATAACATGAGTATGGAATTCATCAGGTAGACTTTTCAAGAACTTCATGTTGAGATCTTCCTTCTCTGTCTCAACACCCAACACAGCTAACTGACTGACAAGCTTGTGTAGTCTTGAAAACAGCTTATCAAGAGACTCATTACTAAAAGTAGTAAAATTTTCAAATTGTTGCTTTAGCAATGACTTTTGTGTTTTCTTGGTAGTTTCATTACCACCAAACCATGCACAAATCTCTTCAAAAAGAGTTTTTGCATCAAGATACTTGCTAAAAGATAGCATCTGCTCACCAGGAATGGTCATAAGCAACAAGTTTCTTGCTTTCTGATCATTTCTCTTTTGTATCTTTTCTTCATTTGAAACTGGTCCAGTATTTCTTTTTCTAACTGTTTTCCCTTCAATAAGAACATCTGAATAGCCTAGAGTGAAGGAATCACCACACTGAATTATATCCCAAAGAGCATAATCTTGAACCATAAAATATTGCTCAACTCTCATCCTCCATAACTCAAACTCATTCGGTTTGATCATGGGCAACTTTGCAGCAACATTGGTTTGAACATCTTGTACATCCATTTCTGTTTCTTCTAAAAACAACTATATCAGCCTTGCTCTGATACCACTTGTTAGGACCCTAGATACACTATAAGGTGGTTAAACCTTGTCAACTTTGTGTATATGATATGTTGTGTTAATATGATTAAGTGCGCGGAATTCACTCAATCACACTTAGAAGGTTGTGTATGTTATGGAAATGGAATTGTTATGTTTGTTAGTTAGCAATGAACACATAAAGATTATCACCAAACGATTCAATATTATTCAAGAAATAATACGAGTGATCACTATCACTAGGGTTACAAAGACCTTGAATCTTATGTTTTTATCACTTGTGATGTTTTGTAGTTATGAGTTCTTAATTAAGTACATCTACAACACAAGTCTAAGATCTCTTTTATAGTCCAAGAGATCTATTACAATATTGTATAAAGTCTAGTCGAACTACTTGCTAACTTATCTTGAGTGTGTCAGTACATAAGATACAACATGTATCTGTGTACACAACTTGTTAACTAAGCACATGGGGTAAGATATTATCTACCATATATTCTTGACTTTAGTACACAAATATCTTTTCAATACTTATCCATCTAGCAGTCTCAACTCAACAGTATCAACTAGCAGTCCCTTCTTTGTACTACCAGTTAGAACGGTTAGTTATAACTTGAGCAGTCCTAAGATATACATCAGTAGTTGGAATTGTTAGAGAATTCTCCTCAGCAGTTGGAACTGTTAATACTTGTAATTCTTGATACTTAATCTTCAGACCATTTAATTCCCAACATGAAAACTTACTAAATATGGAAAGTTACTAAATATAAAAAGTTACTAATTATGGAAAGTTACTTAATCTGGAAAGTTACTAAATATGAAAAGTTACTAAATATGGAAAGTTACTAAAAATGGAAAGTTACTAAAAATGGAAAGTTTCTAAAAATAGAAAGAAACCTAAATTATGAAATCTGATTAAAATGAGCTTATAAGTAATATGTGATTATCAAATTGTATAGGTTCGGTGAAGAAGGAGTGACCTTCCATTTCTATGTGATCCACCTTTTATCCATTTGTCTATTTGCATAAGGTATAGATATTCTGACCTTTCTTATAAGGTTTCTCATGATTCCCTTCACATATTCTGATTTATTAACCCTGATTATGAACCTTTGCTATGTACCCATTGATTATGAACCTTTGCTATGTACCCTTTGATTTTGAACCTTTGCTATGTACCCTTTGATTATGAACCTTTGCTATGCACCCTTTGATATGAACCTATGTTATGTACCCTTTGATATGAACCTTTGCTATGCACCCTTTGATATGAACCTATGATTATGATATTGCTGATGACCTTAGATTCTGTGTCATTACTATGACATTCTGTTTGACCCTTCAGTTTGATACTCGAGCTATCACTAGTCATGGGGGTTCCATGACCATGTCATTGATGCACCAATGGCATGACTCTAGGGTGGTTGAGTGATGTTCTACCCCGTCCCTTCTGTTATGTATTATGTTTTTGGCCATTATGATTGTCTGCAGGGGCGTATGGATGCATCCTAGATATGATATGTTATGTTATTATGATATGTTTCTGGTGACTGGTGCTGTGTGCAATACACGCCTTTCACAATTCTGGGAGCTGATCACTCCATTATGGTACTTATGGTTGCTTATGAAGATTATGATTATGATGTTATGATATGATATGTTTCTGGGCTCGTGGTAGATTTCTGACAACCTTTACACCTTTGATACATTTTGATATACCTTCTGTTATTCCCCAATGCACTATATTCTGTATTTCTCATTTTCAGTTTCAGTACTTTGTATTATATATTTGTTCACCGGGCTTTTTAAGCTCAGCCGCATTTCTTTTCTTCTGCGGCAGGTTATTAAGCTAGGAGCTGGGGCTATCTTTTGGGATGAGAGTAGGAGCTGAGTGCAGACTTACCCTAGACTTCCTAGTTTTGGATTATGTTTACGTTATTTAGACTTGGTTTATGTTTCTTTCATTTTGGATCATGGATCTTATGTATTTCTTTTAAGTCGTGTTGACTTACATTTTGGTATTTATGATTAGACTTCCGCTTGCGTTTTTATTATGTATGTTCTGATATGCCACCATAATGTGATACTTCTACCCTTGTCGGGTTGGGGTGTTACACTCGATCTTCAACATTACGACTTGTACACACATTACAGTGTACAACTCGGGTTTCTAAGAAAGGAAAGTGCCTTGCTAAACCATTCTTTAAAAACCAAGCGTGTACTTATCCTAAAATCTTCTTAATCTTGAGCAAAATTTATTCAAATTTTTTCAAAAGGTTTTTCAAAACTTCTTCAAAATTTTGCTCAAGATTTTCAAATCTTTACTCCCCAATTCGCTCCAAAGTTTAAAAAATGTCAAAACGTATGCTAGTTTTGAGGGGGAGTATTTCAGAGTATAACGTTTTAGTTACCTTGAAGCAAAATTTATTCAAGAATTTTTCAAACTGAAATTTCCAAATCTTTCAGAATTTTGCTTCAAGAAGACTCATTCCCTCAAACTTTAAAAAGTTTAAAATTCTCAAACCAAATGCGAGTTTTGAGGAGGAGTATTTCCAAAACAAAAAATGTTCCATCAAAATCATGCTTAATGGCTTGTGCACACATCACAGTGCACAACCCGTTCTTGTAAAGAAAGGACCCTGAGGTACGCTTCAGTGCCTCAATCCTAATATAAGGAGCGAAAGCTTCTTACTTTTGAGTAGAATTAACCCGAATTTTTCAAAGTTTTTCAAAATTCTGCTCAAAAGAACAAGTATTCCCTTGTTAAGGGGGAGTACTTGAAAAAGATAATCTTTGTTCTAAACAACAAAAAGTTCTTGAAATTCTTCCCATAAACCTCAAAAAGCATATTTTAATCAAAATTTTAACAAAAACAACATAAATATGCTATTTTTGAGGGGGAGAATAAAGATGTGATTAAAATATAGTAATAAAAAGTTGAAATCTCGTATGAGCTCGACTCAGAATTGAACCCTCGAATTGATGATAACAAAAGTCAGTAATCGAAAAGACATGTCCGGGACGGGTAATAATTTCAAGCCGGTTTATCCGGTGATGTAAACGTGTCTCGCAAAGGACTTGTCTGAGTAGAATGTACCGATTTCGAGAGATTTTCCTTGAAATATGATATGGACGGGTAATAATTTCAAGCTAGTTTTTACTAGTCACGTAAACGTGTCTCGCAACGATCATGTTCATTGAAAATCAATCAATTCAAAAAGTGCTAACTCTACCCGACATGTGCAAATTTACCTTAAATACTTATGAGCACATGTTAAGGGGGAGTATTTTTGAAAGTCACAAAACTCTCAAAGAGTTAACAAAATATGTTTTTACAACCATAAGCACTTTGAGTGATTTTTCAAAAAGATTGGTTTATGGCAACAATAGGATAGTCATGGAGAAATAAGGTGACTAAGGTTAGGAAAAACCGTCCTATGATCCGCCAGAGCCGGGGGGATCTACCCAAGGACAATACCAATAGTTTAGAACTAGAAAGTCCTATGTATGATGAAAAAAGGAGAAAAAAATGAAAGGAGAAAGAAGGGGTTGAAGAATGAAAAAGAAAAGTAAAGAAAAGGGTGAAAAGAAATAGCCCTCCATTTGATCAACCTTAGGGCAGACACCGGGTTCAATACATATGCTACTGGTTGTTACTACGGTAACACCGATATTGAAGATTAAGACGTCATGGACCCAGTGACGCTCTGCCCTAAACCTTCTAGCCACTCAGGTATTTCTCAAAAGACACTTTTTTCATTTAACACGGAGAACCCTTCATTATCTATCGACCTCTCACTCCGAGATGTGTTGATATTGAAAAGGAGTCAATCTGCTCCATGCCTCCGACGACCAAAAATAAGCACTTGATTGAGTCTAGAGCCACGAGATACATCAAAGATCTCTTTAGGAACACTTAGCATTGTAAATTATAAGAGTGTCCTATGCAGATCTTAGTAATCTGCCGAGAACATTCATGAGAGAATTCACATATTGTAATTCTCAGTGATTGAATGGAAACCCTGCCAGGGTCAACATCAAACAGCCCTGACAGCAGGTCACTTCGGTAATCCCCTGTGGATTACGCTAAGTGGTTCCAAACGGTCTACAGTCGTGGAGTGATACTTCGGTATACTTCAGGGACTCATCTAAATCATTGATCCACTTCGGTGTATCTTCTGGTTCAGGAACGGCCTTGGGTAGGATTAGAGAAAGTCTTCACACTATGCTGTTGACTATCTCGAAGTCCGAATCTGTAAGTGCCGGATGATTTATTGCTAACTGTTTACCTGCAGGAAATCATGGAGACCGGGAGTTCCACCACCACCATCCCATCATGCTCATATCCTGGAGAAAAGTTCTCACAAAGACTAAGAGATAACAAAAGTTCAAAGAAGTCAAAGAAAAGTCAAAGATCAAGCATAACAAACTTTCACAAGTCAGAGATTGAAGCTTATGAAGTGAGAACAACTTGATATATGAAGAACAAAAGTCAAAAGACATATGAGCATGGTGGAAAAGACGTAAAGACACAGTGATTAAAGAACGTCGGTGGAAGGCAGATCAAGATATTACCATATCACATCACAACAAAAACTAAGAACAAAGATTCTAAAGACGTCGAAGCCGAAGAAGCAAAGAAGACGTCAAGCAACCTTGATGACCAAATCTTAGGAGGAGATTGTTGGGAACACGTTTTGTATTAATTCAAGTATTGGTCATTTAAGGTTGTAAAATCCCAAAGCATGATTGGAACAAAGAATCTAGCAAAGCTATTACACGAAGACTCAAAGTTCAAGACAACAAGCATCAAAGAAGTTTAATGATCATCCATTTCTATTGATGGACCCATAGCCCACATGTCACAGAATGAGATCTCAATGATCACCCCTGAGGGGGAGATTGTTGGAAACGCAAAAATGATGATCATAAATGTAATCAAAGAGAGATCTCAATGATCGTCCCTTAGGGGGAGATTGTTGGGAATGCTTAAAGTGACGATCATTATCGAGTCAATGAGTCTTGTAATATGGTCATGTAATAGCTTGTTAGAATCGTAAAAATATAGTCTACATGATAGTAGAAGTGTGCCGTCTAGTTTAGTCTTAGTATTTACGTTAATGTTGAATTAGTGAAATACGTAAAGACGGCACACTTCCCTATTCTCATATCATGGGAGACTATATAAGGCTGTAACCTCTCATTTGAGAGGTGTGGATTGTGAATGGGATGAGAAACTCTCTCTTATTTCTTTACTAGCTGATGAAGCGAAAAGTGTACCGCTTTTAAGGGGTCATTTAAGCCCTAAATCGTATTTATTTGATCAAATATCTCCCTAAATCGTTCCTTTTGTCATTTTAGGTACTTTTGAGGAGAAATCTGCAAAAGGAGGCATTTTGGACGTTTTTGGAGCATAAAAGTGAAGAAAACGACAAAGTCTCAAAAATCGGCTGGAAGTTAACTTTGACGGCGTCAGGATTTACTCTAGACGGCGTCATGGCTTGGCAAGAAAAGGTGGATGTGAAATTTACTCATGATAAGCCAGTGAAAATTGCATGTGAATTCTGACGGCGTCACGCTTTAACCTGATCAAGGGCGTCACGGCTTAATTCAAAGAGGGACGGCGTCACGTTCAAGGTCTGACGGCGTCAAGCCTTGATAAGCCAGAACGGATTTTGGAGAGCTAAAGAGGGACGGCGTCAAGAAGGTCACCCGAGAACCCTAGAAGCGGCGAGGTGACGGCGTCACACTCCATAACGTGACGCCGTCAGATGTAAAAATCTATATATAGTTTTGCAATTCTTTGTCATAAGTGTGGAACTTAGTGTGGAATTTTTGGGAGAAAACCCTAAGACGATTTTAGCATCTTTTTCAAGGCTTTTTGCCTTGAGATCTTCCATGTTACATTGAAGATAAGTTATCAATTAATCATTCAATATGTCTATGTGTTGTTTGATTCTATCTTGTTCTTGTCTTTTGATTAATATGTTAGGCTAGATTTATCTTGTGTTTGCTTAGATCTAATGAAACCTAGCTATTGATTATTGGTTATTAGTGTGTTATTAGTTGTATTGGATTATTGTTTATCTATGTTAGGCTTAAGAAAACTGGCTAACTTCCTATTCGGTAACTTGCTTGAACGTCTTAAGAAACATGAACCAAATGCGTACTAAAGGTTTTTATGGTTGTATTTAATGCACAAGCGAATTCTAGTGATCCCATGTTAGGAGCTTCCTAGCCGGCTCGACATAGGAGTGAAGTAGGAGCTTGTAGAGTTGGGGAAGTACGTACGCCACCCCACGATTGGTATTAAGGAATACACCCGTCATCCACGTGACTAATACACACTAATCAACCGGTAAAAGATAGTTAGGGAGTAAGGAAATCTAAGTAAACACATTTCTCTACACTTAAGTTTTCATTAACTTTTTATTTTCAGTTATTTATTTTATTTGCATTCGTAGTAATTTGGGTTAGTTGACTAGCAACTAATTCCGCCCACTCTTTCAAACCCGAGATTTTACTTGCTTTCATAAAAAATATAAAAACATAAAAAAGAATCTTCCTCAACCCTTAGACCTATTAGAGTAGTCTTTCATACCTAACGAACACTATTCCCTGTGGAGAACGATCAATCCCCCGTACTTACCACTACACTATACTACATCGGTCAGGTACACTGCCTGGTGGGGTTGTAAGCCTCTTGAGATCCCTCGAGAGGTAAAACCTGTTGTAAGGTTGCAAAACCACGCATCAAGTTTTTGGCGCTGCTGCCGCGAAATAGTTATTGTTTAGTTTGAATTGTTATTTCTATTAGGTCTACTCACTAGATTCCTTTCTAGTGAGATTTTTATTTTCTTTTTCTAGGTTTTCTTTAGTCTATCTATTTTCTTTGTGCTTTTGTCCGTAACAGATTTTCATTGACTATTCAGTTTGCCATTATGGAAAACGCGAATCCACCCCTTACACCTGGCGAAGTGGCTTTGTTGCGTAGCCAACTTGAGAATGAGATTAGTGAGCTCAGGGAGCTCAGTAGAATGATTGATATCGAGCTTGATTATGCCTTGAACAACTTAGGGACCGCCATATACTCAGATAATTACTTAGAACGTAATAATCTTACGGTTGATAAGTTGATTGAGAAAATTGATGAAGTGAAGGTAGATCCTAGGTTGGATGATTGTTTCAATGAATACCCCACTAAGGAGGAGATTGCTTACTATAACAACCTAGTTGATAACCCTCGACCACCTTTTGTTAGAATTGACCCAAAGATTAAGAGAGGTGATCCCGGGAATGTGAAGATACCATGTATGATTGGGTACCAATACGTTGAGCATGCTTACATTGACTGTGAATCCCCAATCAACGTTATGTCCTCAGGCCTTTATAGCCAGATCATAAACACACCACTTGAGCCTAGGATGGACCCCAAGTGTCCAGGCGGAGTTTGCAACTTCGTTGGAAGGATTAAGGATATACATATCCTTGTTGGGAATTTTACCTTTGTCACCAACTTCATGATCTTAGAATATTTGGCAAGTGTTGTTGACTGCCGCCTATCTCGCGTGGTGTTAGGTAAGCCATTTATTGAAGCATCCAATTTAAGGTATGATCGTTTGAAAGGCACGGTTCAGTTTTCTAATCACATAGATAGGATCACATATAGGATGCCTTATCGGGTAAATGAATTTCGTTTTGTGCCTCGATTTGACAAGGACAACATTGGTGCGATTGAGGACATCAATGATGAGGATAAAGAAAAAGGCATGGACTATGTTTGGAATAAAAGAAGCCTTTATTATAAAGATTGCTTGAACCTAGGACCTAAATACAAAGTTAATATGGAGGTTGTTAGGATGATTAGAGGGGCAATTGAGAAGCAAAACGGAATCACGTAATGTGCGTGACTTTGAGTCTAGCTACAAGACTCATTAATAAAGAAAAGCGCTTCTTGGGAGGCAACCCAAGCTTTATTTATTTATTTGCTTTATTTGTTTGATTGTTTGTTTGTTTTTATTTGTTTCCGTATGTGTGTTTAATTTTTATTCTTATTGATTCATGTTCAAAACTAATTTGTGAAAATGCTTTATTTTGTTTTTAACTTCGTCTTAACTACATATAAAGGTATTTTGCAAAAGTTAAGTGTAAGGGAAATCTAAATCGGTTTATTAGAACAAATGAACATGAATCGTAATAATAATAAATTAACATACATATTCGTATTTGTTTGAGTCAAATGCTTGTATCGAGTCATAATGATGTTTTGCAGGATTTCCAGGAAGTAAGGTAAAGGTTTTTCCAGAAATTTTCCGGAAACTTAAAATGAGAATTTTTGTCAGGTCATTTCTGACGGCGTCAGGAGTTACAACCTGACGGCGTCAGATTTAATTTTCAGAAATTTTTGAAAGTTTTGTTTTCATAAAAAGTTTTTATTAAATCTATAACTTATAATCTCCAGGAATCTGCAAAATTATCATCCCACAAGCATTATATCCTTATACATAGAGTTTATCCCGCCGATGTTATGCAGGTTTTCGTGTTTGTTTTCTCAGGTTTAACAGGTTATTTTGGACAAGGAAATGTTTTGGATCAAGCTTTTGGCGATGCATTAGTCATGGAGCTTCAACATTACTTTGGAAGAAGATCTAACCGTGTTACTTCATTATCCACCGAGCGAATCAGGGGAGTATTTGATTTCAATCTTTTACTTTTTGCTTTTACATCTTGTTATTTGAACATTGGGGACAATGTTCATCTTAAGTGTAAGGGGGGGGGGTAAAAATATGATTTTAGAGAATACAATTAGCTTGATTTTTGTTTGTTTGATAGTAGATGTGTAATAAAACTGAGAGAAATACCTGTTAGGGCAATTTTAGTGCCAAATTTAAAATTTTTTACAACATATAGGAGTGAAACTTTGATCTTAATGAGCGTCTCACGGATAGGAGTTATATGACTAGCACAAAAACCGTACCACTAAAAAATTTTCCACCCCAAATATGTGAGGTTCGCCCCTAGAATTGGTAGGAAAAGCATTTATGCTATGATGTGTGTACCGGTAGCACTTAGATTCTAGAACTTGCGTTAGGACCATTCCAAGGCCACAAGTGAGACTACATTTGTGTAGTTAGATTTACTACATGATAAGAGGCATTAGGATTAACCCATTGTTTTACACCTGTGTTTTTGTTATAATTACGTTGGCTACATTGGTCAAGTAATTCTCCCACACCCTTTGCGTTGTACTCATTTTTAGTACACGATACCCCTAGTACACCCCTCAGAGCCTATCTTTTCGTTTCTAACTTTAAGCATTTTACTTAAAGGAAGAATTTGTTTACACCCCACTTAAATGTACACCCAAATCGCCTTAGCCTACCTTATATGCACTCATTTTTAGTGCATTATTGTGACAACATTTGTTTAAACCCAAGTTAATTATCTAATTGATTACATGGTTGCTAAGTCGAGTCATATCCTTGTACATATTGTTTTGGGACGATTGGGACTCATGGGTAAAGTACTAGTGTAATGGAGTAATGGGGAAGAACATCATTTATTACCCCCATATGTGCTAAATATTTTAAAAGTACTCCAAGTTTTTCAATTAGCTTAATTCGAGTCATTAGAATAGTTATTTGTAAAGTTATGTAAAAGTTCAAGTGTAAGGGGGATGCAACGCCCCTATGATGTATTATTTTGGATGGTAGGGCAAAAGTGTATGCAAAAAAAAAAAAAAAAAAAAAAAAAAAAAAAAAAATCGAAAAAATCAAGAAAAATACAAAAAAATGAGAAAAAGAAAAGTAGAAAAAACATACGGACTACCATCCCGTTTTATTTTATGTTTATTTTATGTTTTTGTTATTTTCTTTCATTAGCTTAAGATTGAGTCGAGTCTTGGCTTAGCAACATTGTATAGTACATGTAATTGATCAAGATCTTTAACTCGCCACCAGTAAAATATCCTTTATCCAACAAAACCGTGTTTTCCTTTTCCCTACACCTAACGTTATAACCCATTTAAAAGCCCTCTTTGATAGTTTATCTTAGGTGCTTACGCCTAGCGGAGGAGGTTTTCGATCCTTTCCCAAGCCTATGGTAATCTATTTGCTATGACAGGTAGTGAGAGATATTATCCGTTTCCATTTATGAGATTTATTTTGATGACACTTGAGAGATGTGAGTATCTAAACACTACTTGTGAGGTGCTAGTTGATAATCTCCGTGCTTATTATGATTAAAGTGGAACGATTATTTGTTGTAATTACTTTTATGTTAGTATTAAATGACCCCTAACTTGTATTTTGATTAGAATAAAAGCGCATTTGCTTGAGGACAAGCAAATCTCAAGTGTAAGGGTATTTGATGAAGCGAAAAGTGTACCGCTTTTAAGGGGTCATTTAAGCCCTAAATCGTATTTATTTGATCAAATATCGCCCTAAATCGTTCCTTTTGTCATTTTAGGTACTTTTGAGGAGAAATCTGGAAAAGGAGGCATTTTGGACGTTTTTGGAGCATAAAAGTGAAGAAAACGACAAAGTCTCAAAAATCGGCTGGAAGTTACCTTTGACGGCGTCAGGATTTACTCCAGACGGCGTCATGGCTTGGCAAGAAAAGGTGGATGTGAAATTTACTCATGATAAGCCAGTGAAAATTGCATGTGAATTCTGACGGCGTCACACTTTAACCTGATCAAGGGCGTCACGGCTTAATTCAAAGAGGGACGGCGTCACGTTCAAGGTCTGACGGCGTCAAGCCTTGATAAGCCAGAACGGATTTTGGAGAGCTAAAGAGGGACGGCGTCAAGAAGGTCACCCGAGAACCCTAGAAGCGGCGAGGTGACGGCGTCACACTCCATAACGTGACGCCGTCAGATGTAAAAATCTATATATAGTTTTGCAATTCTTTGTCATAAGTGTGGAACTTAGTGTGGAATTTTTGGGAGAAAACCCTAAGACGATTTTAGCATCTTTTTCAAGGCTTTTTGCCTTGAGATCTTCCATGTTACATTGAAGATAAGTTATCAATTAATCATTCAATATGTCTATGTGTTGTTTGATTCTATCTTGTTCTTGTCTTTTGATTAATATGTTAGGCTAGATTTATCTTGTGTTTGCTTAGATCTAATGAAACCTAGCTATTGATTATTGGTTATTAGTGTGTTATTAGTTGTATTGGATGATTGTTTATCTATGTTAGGCTTAAGAAAACTGGCTAACTTCCTATTCGGTAACTTGCTTGAACGTCTTAAGAAACATGAACCAAATGCGTACTAAAGGTTTTTATGGTTGTATTTAATGCACAAGCGAATTCTAGTGATCCCATGTTAGGAGCTTCCTAGCCGGCTCGACATAGGAGTGAAGTAGGAGCTTGTAGAGTTGGGGAAGTACGTACGCCACCCCACGATTGGTATTAAGGAATACACCCGTCATCCACGCGACTAATACACACTAATCAACCGGTAAAAGATAGTTAGGGAGTAAGGAAATCTAAGTAAACACATTTCTCTACACTTAAGTTTTCACCAACTTTTTATTTTCAGTTATTTATTTTATTTGCATTCGTAGTAATTTGGGTTAGTTGACTAGCAACTAATTCCGCCCACTCTTTCAAACCCGAGATTTTACTTGCTTTCATAAAAAATATAAAAACATAAAAAAGAATCTTCCTCAACCCTTAGACCTATTAGAGTAGTCTTTCATACCTAACGAACACTATTCCCTGTGGAGAACGATCAATCCCCCGTACTTACCACTACACTATACTACGTCAGTCAGGTACACTGCCTGGTGGGGTTGTAAGCCTCTTGAGATCCCTCGAGAGGTAAAACCTGTTGTAAGGTTGCAAAACCACGCATCACTAGCTCTTTCTCTCTCTAACATTATCTTTCTCTCTCGAAACATATAATATATGTGTGATTTGATCTAAATAGGGTGACCAACAGTTCTTGTAAAATATGATTAAATGTCTTCATGCTTTCTTAATTGCTCAATGCCTACTTGCTTAATTATTGAATGCTTGTTCATTAGAAAGATCTTGCTTTGAATTAGCTTTTCTAATGTTATATTTCTTGATATATGTCCATGATACATGCTCTTATATGTTAAATGTCAACTTGTTTTTCTTCATGCTTGCATTCATAGTAATCATGCTTTGTATGCATCACTTTACATGACTTACGTGTTATTTGTGCACCCACACTATGTCGATTTAAGATATAACGGACTAGGTATGCCTATCTTGATAACTTCTTAGATGTCATATAGTCTTACACGTTAATATCTTAGATTATTATGTGATGCCTTCTTAAATGACTTACATTTCCTTAATCACCATCGCACTCTCTTCCAAATAATACACTCTAAAGATTACTCCCACACTTCTCTACATTCTTCACTTATAACCTACACCCCTCTTATTTCCAAAAATTCTCTAATCATTTGTAAATTCTCTCCATACCCAAAAAATGATTATATACACTTTTCCATATAATCCCAACATTCCTATAAACATTCTTTAGCAAATCCCTAAATCATTCCTTAATCATTATTGCCCAATTATTTTCTTTCTTTATGGCAATATGATTCTCACATAATCAATCATTTGATTATTCATATCCTTGCATCTGGGAAAAAATAGATAAAACTAGAAAGACTCTGCACCCTTACTGGCGATGGTGCAAAAAACATATGGGCGGCCCCTTATATATACGGGACCGTCCCTTATTTACAGGACCGTCCCCAGTAATGGTGTCATGAACTGGTTCACTGTTTTTCTCTTTCTGCACCCTTGACTCACCACATTCTGGACCAGTTTCTTTCTCTTTAAACAATACTTTGAACCATCCTACACCATGCCTTGTCAAAAATAACAACCATTTTGATCACTTCACTCTTCACTCTCCTTTATCATCTCCTTCATTCTCTACTTTCTAGGACTTATTCATACAATTGGCATCACCCATGAGAATTCTTTCAAAAAATTCTTCCCTCTCTAAACCATATTAAGAGTCCATAGTACCATCCCTCTTCTTTTCTCACATCCACCTCTTCTTGATAAAACACCCAACAAAACTAGGATAGTATGTACTATATTTAAAGTCTCCTATCTTCCTCACTTCTTTTCATTCTCACTCATTGTAGGTGCAAATGGTCCTTTCATTGTCTCCCTACACACATCTCTTCTCATCCCCTTCAACATAAGCCTAAATTAAACCACTATCTTCAAATATGAAGTCTCCTATCTTCCTTCTAATCTTTACATCATCATTGCTAATCTTGGCTTAAAACCTTCTTTCTTCATTCCCGTTGATCCTCTTTAACTTCTCCACTTTAAAGAGTCATCTTCATTCTCATCTAGGAGCATATCATCTTCACTCTATCTCACCTAGACATTAGACAGTTATCTTGGAATAAGTTAGGGAATGGTGTGTTATTATATAATCAATAATTATATAACTTTACTTTCAATTCCTTTCGTATCATACATTAGAATACTCATATTTGCGTCATGCATGTATTAATCTCCGATAATGTCTTGCTATATGTGTTGGGAATTAAAGCTTCTTGGATTACTGCCGCTCATGATAGTTAAGACTGCTCAAAGGAATTAAAACTGCTCTTGGGAATAAAGGAAAATACACTAAGTGTTTTACTACTGCTAATGAAGATATTAAGACTGCTGGTGTATTTTACTACTGCTGGAACAAGTTACAACTGCTGCTGAACTTCATGGAAAATATTCTAAGTAGTTAGTGCTGCTAGAAGAAAAGTTAGTATTGCTAGTACTAACTTACTACTGCTGAAGAGTTAAAGCTGCCAGAGTTATTATTACTACTGCTAGAGTGTTTAGTTAATACCGCTTAAGAGATATACTTGTATAGTCGGTTAGATAATTATAGAAAAGATTCATTAAAGATTTATCTTGTATAGACAGTTATTGTAAGCCGACTAGGACTCCTTAGTCTGTAAAAGGAGGTCATAGGGCATTGAGATAGATACATGTTATTAGAAAGTCGATTAGCTTCAAGGTTATAAACCCTAATACTAGGAGAGTATTCGTATTATTCATCAATAATATTGAAGCGTTTTGTTTGTTAAATCATTGTGTTCATTACTGTTACATTCATACAAAGTTCTTCTTAATATCAAGTACTAGATTCCGCATATTATTTAATAAAATTCAAACACAGTTTCTATACCTTAATTGTACTAGATATCTAGTATAACTAAATCTTTACAAGCTAAAGGATTCGATCAAGTGCATAACTGGGATTAACAAGTGGTATCAGAGCTTGTGATCTAGAAGCTGTGATCAAGAAGAACCTGTTTAAGCTCGAGATTGTTTAGATCTTACTGATGACATGGATTCAGAGACTACTCATATGGTTGCTGCATCAAAGGTTCCAATGCTCAAGGCTGGTGAGTATGAGATCTGGAGAATGCGAATTGAGCAGTACATCCAGATTTTTGATTTTCAAATCTGGGATGTCATTGAGAATGGAAGCGAACCACCAAAGACAACAAAATCTGTAGAAGGTGTTATTATAGTGGTGCCACTTACAACTGCTGAGGAAAAAGCTCAAAAAAGATTGGAAGTTAAAGCAAGGAGTACTTTGATAATGGCTATTCCTAATGAACATCAGTTGAAGTTCAACTCCATTAAAGATGCCAAGTCTCTAATGGAAGCTATTGAAAAGAGGTTTGGAGGTAATGCTGCTACTAAGAAGACAAAGAAGAATCTCTTGGAACAGCAGTATGAAAACTTCTCTGCTCAAGGTTCTGAGGTGCTGGATCAAACCTTTGATCGACTTCAAAAGCTTATAAGTGAACTAGAGATTTTGGGTGAGCAGATCTCTCAGGAAGATATGAATCAAAAGTTTTTGAGAAGCTTGTCCTCTGAATGGAACACACATCTTGTTGTGTGGAGAAACAAACCTGATTTTGACACAATGAGCATGGATGATCTTTACAATAATTTGAAGGTGTATGAACCAGAGGTCAAATTATCATCTAGCTCCAGTACAAACTCACAGAATATGGCATTCATGTCGTTTGCTAATAAAAACACTAGCAGTAGCAATGAAGCAATTACTACTGCTAGCACTCAAGTGACTGCTGCTAACTCAACAAATGTTGACAACTTGAGTGATGCTGTGATTTGTGCTTTCTTGGCTAGTCAACCCAATAGTCCTCAACTGATTAATGAGGATCTGGAACAAATTCATCCAGATGAGTTGGAAGAGATGGATTTAAGATGGCAGATGGCTATGTTGACAATGAGAGCTAGGAGATTCTTGAAGAAAACTAGAAGGAACCTGACAGTCAACGAGAGTGATAACATTGGCTTTGAAAAGTCCAAGGTGGAATGCTATAACTGTCATAAAAGGGGACACTTTGCTCAAGGAGAACTGTACTTGTGGAAACAAGTATTTCCATAGCTTTGGTATCTTTTAATGGTTTGGGTAGCTATGATTGGAGTGACCAGGCTGCAGAAGGACCTAACTATGCATTGATGGCTTATTCATCTTCAAGCTCAAGTTCTGACTCTGAGGTATCTAATGATTCTGGTTGTTCTTATAAATCTTGTTTAGATAATGTTGAGTCACTTAAAGCTCAAAATAATAAACTGATAGAAGATTTAAGAAAGTCTGAATTGTAGTGTTTAGCCTATAAATTAGGATTAGAGATTGTGGAGAAAAGACTTGAATTCTTTAAAACAAATGAGTTTGAGTATGTAGAAAAGATAAGTGTTTTAAGGAGTGAAATTTTTGTAAGAGATGAACTTATTGAAGAGCTTAGATGAAGAACTGAAGTTGCTAAAAAGGAAAAAGATGTAGTTCAGAAGGAAAAAGAATGTATTCATGTCACACCCCCAAATACCTGATTTGCAGCGGAATGGAATACCTGGGGCGTGACTGCCATAACATCACAGTTACAGTTATTTTAAACGACTTAAAGTGTCGTTTTAAAAGTACATCGTTTGATTACATAAAACATTTAGAGTTTACAAAAGATAGGTCCCAAAAGATTTGTCAAAGTTGAGAAAATAAGTTTGTTACAAACCAAACGATAGTTTAAGTGCATAAAAATACAAGTGAGACGCGTCGCCATCGCGACTCTATGATAAGTCCTCATGCAGGCCATGATGCGAATGCTTTAATTACCTGAAAATACATTGCTAAAACGGTCAACAAAAATGTTGGTGAGGATCATAGGTTTATGTAAATGATAAGTCTGTACGGTAACCACAAGTATAAAGTGAAATGACAAGAATGCTACATAAAAATCATACATTGGCTCTTAAGCTCATGACCCCGAAGCTAGACTGATTATGAAGGGCCCACCAGAGTGTTTTGCCAGACACTCTAAATCTGATATCAAATGAAATGCATCCGTTTGACCGGCTGGATCTACCAACCCGGATGGAGGAGTCACCCGTAATAGATCTATTCACTCACCCTCGCTTACTACGTAATTAACGGTTCATGATAAATAAAAGGGGACTTTAACATGACAATGAGGTAACTTAAGCAATGTAAATGAATTTGATACTTTGGTCCGTATGAAAAATGGTGCAATGTATTCTCCCCCGCAAGTTTAGAAATGAAATTATAAATTGAAAACGGGGCTATGAAAACTCACCTGATGCAATGGTTATGATGACAATAGTGGATACACTGAAATGAGGCGCGATCACTAACCGCAACCTAATATGAATGATATGATCTAATGTAAGTCATGAAATGATGTTACACATGCAAATACGTATGTTATCGATACCACTCGTATATTTTTGAAATAATATTTATCGTTGAAAAAGATGTTTATGACATCTTGTCAAGGTATAAGATACTTTACGTGTATATACGTTGCCACGACATTCTACGATAGTCGTTTAGTGATTAATCGATAAAATAGAGTTTTTCGTCGCAAATAAAACACTTTGATAATTTTCTGAAAATGACTAAGTAGCCTCGCAAAGCTAGTCGTAAGTTGGTGAATATTGAGTGTTAGGAAAACAAACTCAGTGGTTTTAGAAAGCTTGTAACATTATCTAAAAGTTGTAACACTGAACTTTCGTCCATACGAGTCCCGATCATAGAGAAAAATAATAGTTAAGTTAGATAGTCGGGCTAAATTCTCTTTTTTGTGCAGGTTTCGGGTATGTTGGAAAGGTTGTATTTTACTCGTTACAAGTCCGATTGACGAACGGCTGATCAATTTGGAAAATAGGCCGGGAGTACTTGATTTTACCTCAAGGTGTTAATGTCTCAAAACTGACTCGATCAATGAGAAAACGGCTCTCAACTTGGTTACCAGCAAAGACAGTTTACACTTAGGAAATATTGTTAATTAAAAGCTGATGAAAAGGTGTTGTGAACGTCGGTTTTCTATCGCTTGTATCTCGGTCGTTATAAGCTCGTTTTCTAAGTTCTTTATGTCCTCGGCTTCGTGCTACAGCTAACTAATAGATTTTTGATATGCCGGCTCATCTAGTTCTCGTTCAACACCTCATTTTAACCATTGAAAATCTTGTGACAGCCTGCTATTTTTCAGAAAATATAGATTTCGTCGTTAAACTTGGAATTAATGTACCTTTCTCGTCGTAATCTCGTTTTTACTCATTCAAGCGGACATGGCTTCGTTTTTGAGTGTATTTTCTAATTATGTAAACCAAAATAACCCATGATCCACTGAAATTTCAAGATTTTGCGAAAATGGACAGACCCTTATTATATTTTGTCGAAAACCATTTTTACTAGTTCAAGACTTGAACAAATCCCTTCCAATCAACACCAAAGCTATTATAAACCTATGATACACCTTCCTAGGGTGTCATGAGTTCCTAATCTTCACCAAAAATGATAGAGTTAATAAGAACACTAATAGGATCCTTTAAATTCATTTTAATGACAAAAACAAGTGATAAGTGGTATGTAACATAAGTATACTTGCATGTTTTGCTACTAGAACATAAAAATAGATCAAATAGAAGTATGTAAAAGGTAGATATTTATTCTTGGTTACATGGTAGTCAAAGCTAGGGATGGAGAGGGCATGGGCATGGGCATGGGGCGTATTTTTAGGGAAAAGGGGATGGGTTGATGTAGTGAAAGATTTGTCTTGGACTTTTGGGTGTAATTAGGATAGATTTTAGCTAGGATATCTTGTTATCGGGTACCGAGTTAATTAGAAATAAATTTTGACGGAACAAAATAAAGTATAACGAAGTCGTAAAAATTATAAAATCACATTTCTCGCAAGTATCGGGTGTCCAAATAATTATCGTGTTGAAATTTCGTAAACCGTCGTAGTTATAAGTTTTTAACGGTATATGTAGTAAATAATTTTAAAACACCGGGTAAACTAATAATATAATTTTTATATCACTGTAATGAGTGTGAAAATATGTTAGGATCATAGTCGGGAGTGTCGGGTATATTGTTCGTAGTAAATGATTGAGTGATAGCGTTTATTTAATAAATAAATATACGTGAATTGAAATTATGCAAACCCGTGAATGACCTAGTATGAAGATGATGTTACTGATGATATGTAAACTATTCTAGTCTATATGATGTGTCCTCAGTGATGTTCCCTGAATACGCAGCTAAACCCTTACGGTTACGCGAATTTGATACCCGTAAACCTAGTTACGAAATGATGAATGATAACCATGAATAGTGATTTCCCTCTGGGAATGAATATGTTTTGTGAATAGTAAATTTTTTGATAACGTCTCAAAGTCGCAAACTGACTTCAAAAATGATGAATAGTGATCCATGAATAGTAAATTCCTGTGATGAATAGTGAAATTTCAAAATTTGAGAAATGACCTGAAATTACGATTTGTCACAGTCTTCCACCCTAAAAGGAATTCAGTCCCTGAATTCAGTTCGTGTTGGTCTCTGGATTAGTATTGGTGAAAAGATGAGGATATTTGAGTCGCATCTGGTCTTCCCGCTCCCAAGTAACCTCGGGACCTCTTCGAGAATTCCAGCGAACTTTCATGATAGGAATTCGAATCTGCTTCAACTGTTTGACCTCACGGTCCATGATTTCTGCTGGTTCTTCCACGAAATTGAGCTTATCGTCGAGTTGAATTTCTTCTAATGGAATTACGAGTGATTCATCTGAAAGACACTTCTTGAGATTTGAAACGTGAAATGTGTTATGTACTCTGCTGAGCTCTGACGGAAGCTCAAGCCTGTATGCCAGACGGCCGATTCTAGCTAGAATCTTAAACGGTCCAATATACCTTGGGTGCAATTTCCCGCGTTTCCAAAATTGTATCATGCCTTTCCATGGCAAGACTTTCAACATAACTCGTTCTCCAACTCGAATCCTAATGGTTCGTGGCTTAGGGACACCTAATTCCAATGATTTGCGTCATGTACCGACCTAGCTTTTCTATTGTCCTCTTGTCGCTTGTAACTGATTCTTGACCTGTACAATTTTTATTTATTGCTTCGCAATTAAGCCCTAGACTAGTGAGTTGGGCTTTTGCGATTTCGGTCTTTCATTAGGTGATTGGTACCTTGACCATAGGGTGCCTCAAAGGGTGCAGTCTTTATATTCGTGTGATGGCTATTGTTGAAGGTGAAATCTGTCAATGTCAAAAGGTTACTCTAAACAATTCAAAGTTGATTATACGGCGCTGAGCATGTCCTATAGTGTTTGGATAGTTCTCTTCAATGTTCGTTGGTCTGAGGATGGTAGAGCGTGCGTACATCTGATTGGGTAAGAATATCTTAAAGGGATTGCCAGAAGTTTGAGGTGTATCATCTACCCTTTATTAGGAGTATTTGAAATTTGTACAACGTGTCTCGTGACTAATTCTACGATGATAGGTTCGTCAGAAATGTGTTAACGGAAGGATAAAGCTATGGTAACAGTTTTTTATTCCTTGTTTCTTGCTCTAACTAATGTTACGATATGAGTCTCCCCTTGCCTACAGCGCTTAGTCTAACTAGTACTTCTGGGATGATAGGATTGGGTGACTATGCCAAAGATAGTGATTTGGATTGCCTCGTGAGATCTTATGTTTTCCGTTGCGATACGAATCAACTTGCTATATACTTCTAGTCCTTGCTTGTAGTTCCGAAATCCTTTCGTTGTTTTCTTATGTCGGGGAATCCTCCTTGTAAATAGAAAGTCTTTCCTAGAAAGGTCAAGGGTAAAAATCTAACTTAACGGTTGAGTGAGTGACATGTGGTGTAGGTATCTAGAGAGGGTTTGTCAAAAGGGATGTTTGTGAAAAATTATATTTGGTTAAAAAACTTTTGAATGAAGATAGTTATTAAGAATTTTTGAAAAGATGATTATTTCCTTCATGGCATAATTCTTCCTGAATTAGACATAGGTGATCAAGCTATGTATAATTGAGGACTAATGATGCGATGCTCGGTTTAGTCAAAGTAGCCTTATGTTTCTCAAAAGTTTTAGATGATGTTCAACGTGTTGTTTGGTAAAATAGTAGTAAATAGTTGGTAGGATGACAGAATATCAATTTATAAGGTGGTAGTAATATAACTTGTTTGAAAAATTCTGTGAAATAATTTCCTGAGATGGTTGTAAAATAGCTTGAGGTAAAGTTATGTGAAACAGTTTTATAAAGTGGTTGTGCAATAGTTTGGGATAAAATCTGTTGGATGGGTTATAGGATGTGTGTGGAAAGTCTTACGGAACGGTAATAGTCTATAGTCAAAGACGAAATTTTGCCTAACCCCTACTTGGATAGCGGTATGTTGCTGCGAAATGATAGAAAATTGGGCAATTGGAATAGGAAACGAAATAAATGAAAGTTGTGATTATTGTGGAGATGATAAAAGGTAGAGATTACAATAGATAGAAAATTACATGATACAACGAGGTTACAAGAAAGTAGTTAAGATAGACTACTTAAAGAAGTACAACCCTAGAGGGCTCCGTCTATGGTTTATTATTAAGGCAGAAGTTCCTTGTTCTTAAACATTGTTGTCGTCCTCAATGTTGTTGATATCCTGGCAGTCTCCTCCTCCGATGATATAAGCTTTCCCACGAGCTATTCCACCCTGATTCCCAGTTCCTTGATTCCTCTGTTTTGGACATTCATTTCTAAAATGTCCTCTCTCTCCACAGACAAAACACGTCACTAAAGGTTTCTGATTTTTAGCCACAATTGGAAGCTTGCAATTTCTGGTATAGTGACCAATCTTCTTACAGTTACCACAAGGATTAGGACAATTCCCAGGGCTATGATGACTTTGACACTTTGTGCAATTGGGTAAGGTACCTTTGTAACCTTTCTTTTTAGTTGGGCCTGCGGCATAGGCCTTAGCAACTTCTTGTCTCTTTAGTGGTCGTTGAGTAGCATTGCCACCTTGATTGTTGTCCCACTTTCTCTTGTTGTTGTTGTTGTTGTTGTTTCATTTTCGTTTGTTGTCATTATTGTTTCCTACGGCCTTGGTGTGAGCTATGTGTTCCTTTGCCTTGATCGCCATACAGATAGCTTTAGGCATGGTATCAGGTTCTAATGAGGAGACCAACATATGAATTTTAGGGGAGAGTCCCCCGATATACGTCTCAAGTTTCTTGCATTCCGGTTCATCCATTGCAGGGCATAGTTGTGCTAATTCGTAAAAACGATCAATGTATTTGACAACATCATCTCCTACCATGGTAAAGTCTAGGATTTCCTATTCTATTGCTTGTAATTCACTCCTTGAACAATATTCTAAAATCATCATCCTCCTTAGATTCTCCCAAGAGATTGAGTAAGTAGCGTCGACCCCTACTATCTGAACGTATTTGGTCCACCATTCCTGGGCACGATCCCGAAAAGTGAAGTGCGAACTAATTTGTCTTCCTTGTGATAGTTACCACCTTAAAATATTGTTTCTACTTCTTCGAACTATTTGCAAAATCCTCTCGTGCCTTCAGTTCCGCTAAAGGTGTGGGGATTGCAATCCATAAATTCCTCGTGAGTAAGATTTTTGGTGAGGGCTGTAGCTATGCTCTTGGCAATTATTTGTTCAACAGTGGCTTGTGTCATGGCTGGGGCGGCTTGCTTCGACATAACTCTTCAAAATCATAAGAGACCTTGAGAATTTATAAGTAGTAAAGATCATTACACTCACATATGCGCAACCATGACATGTATAAATGGAGTGAAATCACAACAAGATGCAACCACGAAAATATCATAAATATAATCATAACACATGTGAATATATAAAATGAAAATTTCGGCCTACATAGACCAATATCAGGCATAGCACAACCATATCCATATAGTAGAGTCAATACTTGGTAAATTCGTTGTACGGGACCAAAATTACTACAAGTTTCTTTAAACTATGCCACGTATCCAGTGGCTAGAATAATAGTAAAAGCTAGTGAAGATATAAGTCTGATTTAGAGGCTTCCTGGTGCTCCTCTGATTGGATCTAGGGTTGTGACATCATAGAGTTGTGATGAGTTCTGATGTGGGGTCTGGAGTTGTGCATAAAGCATATCCGAGATTGTATAGATTCCAAACCATTCTTGAGGAATCTGCTGATGTTCCTGTTGAATTGGTGATCTTGATACTATCCACGAGGTGTCATCTAATTCTTGATATGTGGGGATGGAAAAAGGGGAATGACAATGGTGATAGTGGGAAGGTAGGGGCAGTCTCCTGAATCTCAAAAGTATCAGTGTCATATTTGGTAGTCTCTTCTAAATCTGGTTCAGGTGGTGCTAATACCTCAAGTAGGTGGGAGTTATCATCTAACAATGGTGAGTGATATGGGAATGTCGAGGTATAGGAAGGTGAGAGTGGTGTTGTAGGTGTATTAACGGATGAAAAAGCATCCTCGATATTCGAGTCTACTGGAATGATAATAGGGTGGTTGGGTGAAGACATATCGCTTTAAACCAGGTCAATATGAATATATAAGTATAGTATAAGTAACTCGCATAATGTATGTATGAAACCGCATGTATAGTGAATATGCACTTAGGATGAAATGATGAGATGCTATGATGATGTGGTTATAGTCTAGGGTCCGTGATACAACCTAGTTCACTATAACCTTAGCTCGGATACCAATCTGTCACACCCCCAAATACCTGATTTGCAGCGGAATGGAATACCTGGGGCGTGACTGCCATAGCATCACAGTTACAGTTATATTGAACGACCTAAAGTGTCATTTTAAAAGTATATCGTTTGATTTCATAAAACATTCAGAGTTTACAAAAGATAGGTCCCAAAAGATTTGTCAAAATTGCGAAAATAAGTTTGTTACAAACCAAACGATAGTTTAAGTGCATAAAAATACAAGTGAGACGCGTCGTCATCGCGACTCTATGATAAGTCCTCATGCAGGCCATGATGCGAATGCTTTAATTACCTAAAAATACATTGCTAAAACGGTCAACAAAAATGTTGGTGAGGATCATAGGTTTATGTAAATGATAAGTCTGTACGGTAACCACAAGTATAAAGTGAAATGACAAGAATGCTACATAAAAATCATACATTGGCTCTTAAGCTCATGACCCCGAAGCTAGACTAATTATGAAGGCCCCACCAAAGTGTTTTGCCAGACACTCTGAATCTGATATCAAATGAAATGCATCCGTTTGACCGGCTGGATCTACCAACCCGGATGGAGGAGTAACCCTCAATAGATCTATTCACTCACCCTCGCTTACTACGTAATTAACGGTTCATGATAAATAAAAGGGGACTTTAGCATGGAAATGAGGTAACTTAAGCAATGTAAATGAATTTGATACATTGGTCCGTATGAAAAATGGTGCAATGTATTCTCCCCCGCAAGTTTAGAAATGAAATTATAAATTGAAAACGGGGCTATGAAAACTCACCTGATGCAATGGTTATGATGACAATAGTGGATACACTGAAATGAGGCGCGATCACTAACCGCAACCTAATATGAATGATATGATCTAATGTAAGTCATGAAATGATGTTACACATGCAAATACGTATGTTATCGATACCACTCGTATATTTTTGAAATAATATATATCGTTGAAAAAGATGTTTATGACGTCTTGTCAAGGTATAAGATACTTTACGTGTATATACGTTTCCACGACATTCTACGATAGTCGTTTAGTGATTAATCGAGAAAATAGAGTTTTTCGTCGCAAATAAAACACTTTGATAATTTTCTGAAAATGACTAAGTAGCCTCGCAAAGCTAGTCGTAAGTTAGTGAATATTGAGTGTTAGGAAAACAAACTCAGTGGTTTTAGAAAGCTTGTAACAATATCTAAAAGTTGTAACACTGAACTTTCGTCCATACGAGTCCCGATCATAGAGAAAAATAATAGTTAAGTTAGATAGTCGGGCTAAATTCGCTGTTTTGTGCAGTTTTTGGGTATATTGGAAAGGTCGTATTTTAGTCGTTACAAGTCCGATTGACGAACGGCTGATCAATTTGGAAAATAGGCCGGGAGTACTTGATTTTACCTTAAGGTGTTAATGTCTCAAAACTGACTTGATCAATGAGAAAACGGCTCTCAACTTGGTTACCCGCAAAGACAGTTTTACACTTAGGAAATATTGTTAAGTAAAAGCTGATGAAAAGGTGTTGTGAACGTCAGTTTTCTATCGCTTGTATCTCGGTCGTTATAAGCTCGTTTTCTACGTTCTTTATGTCCTCGGCTTCTTGCTACAGCTAAATAATAGATTCTTGATATGTCGGCTCGTCTAGTTCGCATTCAACGCCTCGTTTTAACCATTGAAAATCGTGTGACAGCCTACTATTTTTCAGAAAATATAGTTTTCGTCGTTAAACTTGGAATTAACGTATCTTTCTCGTCGTAAGCTCGTTTTTACTCATTCCAGCGGCCATGGCTTTGTTTTTTTGTGTATATTCTAATTATGTAAACCAAAATAACCCATGATCCACTGAAATTTCCAGATTTTGCAAAAATGGACAGATCCTTATTATATTTTGTCGAAAACCATTTTTACTACTTCAAGACTTGAACAAATCCCTTCCAATCAACACCAAAGCTATTCTAAACCTACGATACACCTTCCTAGGGTGTCATGGGTTCCTAATCTTCACCAAAAATGATAGAGTTCATAAGAACACTAATAGGATCTTTTAAATTCATTTTAATGACAAAAACAAGTGATAAGTGGTATGTAACATAAGTATACTTGCATGTTTTGCTACTAGAACATAAAAATAGATCAAATAGAAGTATGTAAGAGTAGAAAATTTTATTTAGAACACTTACTTGATGATGAATAGTTTTTTTTTTTTTTTTTTTTTTTTTTTTTTTTTTTTTTTTTTTTTTTTTTAGGTTATTAACTTAGTATTTCGAGGTTTTTATTTCAAAACCCTAACTAGAAGCACTAATGGAACTAGGAAAATACTTGAGCTTGAATTTTCTATGATTTCTTCTTCTTCTTCTAGCTTTTGCCGAACCACAAGGATGATGAGAGAGTAGTGATCTTTTTTTTTTTTTTTTTTTTTTTTTTTTTTTTTTTTTTTTTTTTTTTTTTTTGTTACTTGAAGCAATAGGTGAAATATGTAGTGTAGATAAGGTAGATATTTATTCTTGGTTACATGGTAGTCAAAGCTAGGGATGGAGAGGGCATGGGCATGGGCATGGGGCGTATTTTAGGGGAAAGGGGGATGGGTTGATGTAGTGAAAGATTTGTCTTGGACTTTTGGGTGTAATTAGGATATATTTTAGCTAGGATATCTTGTTATCGGGTACCGAGTTAATTAGAAATAAATTTTGACGGAACAAAATAAAGTATAACGAAGTCATAAAAATTATAAAATCACATTTCTCGCAAGTATCGGGTGTCCAAATAATTATCGTGTTGAAATTTCGTAAACCGTCGTAGTTATAAGTTTTTAACGGTATATGTAGTAAATAATTTTAAAACACCGGGTAAACTAATAATATAATTTTTATATCACTGTAATGAGTGTGAAAATATGTTAGGATCATAGTCGGGAGTGTCGGGTATATTGTTCGTAGTAAATGATTGAGTGATAGCGTTTATTTAATAAATAAATATACGTGAATTGAAATTATGCAAACCCGTGAATGACCTAGTATGAAGATGATGTTACTGATGATATGTAAACTACTCTAGTCTATATGATGTGTCCTCAGTGATGTTCCCTGAATACGCAGCTAAACCCTTACGGTTACGCGAATTTGATACCCGTAAACATAGTTTGCGAAATGATGAATGATAACCATGAATAGTGATTTCTCTCCGGGAATGAATAGTATTTCGTTAATAGTAAATTTTTTGATAACGTCTCAAAGTCGCAAACTGACTTCAAAAATGATGAATAGTGAATGATGAATAGTGATATGTGAATAGTAAATTCCCGTGATAAATAGTGAAATTTCAAAATTTGAGAAATGACCTGAAATTACGATTTGTCACAATTCAGCTTACAGTTAATAAGTATGAACATGCATCTGAATGTGTTAACAAAATAATAGAGTGTCAAATTGTTAACAATTGCAAAACAGGTTTATGTTATAATGAGGTTCCCCCTCCTATTAAAGGAAAGTTTTTACCTCCAATAAAGGATTTGTCTTTTACTGGTCTAGAAGAGTTTAAGGAGCCTGTAGTTGAGATGACTAAGGTAGAAGAGTCTAAGACAGTTAGGAGGCCTGATGCCCCAATTATTGAAGATTGGGAGTCAGATGATGAGAATGAGGAAGTACCTCAACCTAAGGTTGAAAGAAAAACAGTTAAACCTAGTGTTGAAAAGATAAAGTTTGTCAAACCTACTTCACAAGAAAAAAAAAATACTAGAAACACTGTCAATCAAGTTGAGCAACCTAGGGTGAACACTAACAGGCCTAGAGGGAACCAAAGGAATTGGAATGGAATGACGTCTCAAAGATTAGGTAGTCAGTTTGAGATATTTAATAAGGCTCGTTATTTCTGTGGTAGTTTTGAACACTTGTAGTATGATTGTCATTACTATCAAAAACCTGTTTGGAACTATGCTCAGAGGGTGAATCACTAAAGTTTTTCTAAAAATACTCACCCCAATGCTAAAAGAAATTTTGTTCCAAGAGCAGTGTTAATGGAATATGGGTTAGTATCAGTTAATACTGCCAAGCAAAATATTTTTAAAACAGCAGTATTGGCTAATACTGCTAGATCATTTGATACTGCTCAACCAAAACAAACGGTGAATGGTGCTAAATCAATGACACAACTTTCAAAAACAGCACATTCATCTATAAAAAGGCCCATTCAAAAGGATACAGTTGTTAATACTGCTAGGCCAAAAGCAGTAGTTACTACTTGTAATCCTATGTGAATCGACTCTATCACTACAACTAGTACAATATAAAACGTGACACTCAATAGAATAAATGTAAAGATGAGAAGAAAATAGATGGTGGATCGTATATAAATTTTCAGTCGAATGTTTATTAGCTTCAATAATAAAGAAAACAAACACAACCTTGAGAGAACACACTACACCTACACACTCTCACCTAGATAAGACTAAGAGGCACACAAAACTTGTGAGAGTGTGTGGTATTTATAGTGAAAATGAGGGACGCCCTAGATGCTTCTAAGCATGGGCTTGGTGGGCTTTGTGTTGGACTCGGGCTTTTGTTTATTACTTGAACATTTATAATTAAAGTCCAACACAAAGCCTTACAATAGTTAACTACCTACACGACACACTATTCTAAATATTACAAATGACCATCACTTGACTAAAAATATGAATGCTAACACTACTGCTAAGCCAAAAGCAGCAATTGATACTGTTTGGGGAAATCATTTTTATGTTGTTAAGGCCTCATCTTGTTGGGTTTGGAAATCTAAAATTAAAGTTTTAGACCATGTTTCCAAACACAACAGTGCATCAATAGTTTTAAAGAAATTTGATTATGTTGATTCACAAGGCAGATCCAAGTCAGTAATGGTTTGCGTCCCCAAAAGAAACTGATTTTCTTATTTTGTATGCAGGGCAATACACAGGTAGAGTTACAAGATCAAGGAGTTATTGATAGTGGATGTTCAAGGTACATGACAGGAAACATGTCCCATCTTACTGATTATGAAGAAATTGATGGAGGATATGTTGCCTTTGGAGGTAACTCTAAAGGAGGGAAAATCACAGGCAAAGGTACTATAAGAACTGGTAAACTTGATGTTGAGAATGTGTATTTTGTCGAAGAGCTAAAATCCAATCTCTTTAGTGTCTCACAAATGTGTGACAAGAAGAATAGTGTTCTCTTTAATGACACTGAATGCATTGTCTTGTCTCCTGACTTTAAGTTAACTGATGAAAGTCATGTTTTGCTTAAAGTTCCTAGAATAGATAATATATACAGTGCTGATTTAGAGAACATAGTTCCCAAAGGAGTCTTAACTTGTCTCTTTGCAAAAGCCACATCTAATGAATCAAAACTTTGGTATAGAAGGCTTGGGCACTTAGATTTCAAAACAATGAATAAAATGGTTAAGGGAAATCTTGTGAGAGGTTTACCTTCAAAAGTTTTTGAAAATGATGAAACATGTGTTGCTTGTTAAAAGGGAAAGCAACATAGAGCCTCTTGTAAGACCAAAACAGTGAACTTTATAAGTCAGCCTTTACATATGTTGCATATGGATTTATTTAGACCAACATTTGTGAAAAGTTTAATGATAAAGATGTATTGCCTAGTTGTCACAGATGATTTTAGCAGGTTTACTTGGGTTTTCTTTTTAGCTACTAAGGATGAAACCAATGGAATCCTTAAGTTTTTTATAACCAGGGTAAAAAATCTAATAAATCATAAGGTTAAAGTGATAAGATGTGACAATGAAACTGAGTTCAAGAATAGGGATATGAATCGGTTTTGTGAGGAGAAAGGTATTATGAGACAGTATAGTGTAGCTAGAACTCCTCAACAAAATGGTGTTGCTGAGAGGAGGAATAGGACACTAATTGAGGCTGCTAGAACAATGTTAGCTGATTCTAAGTTACCAACTACTTTTTGGGCTGAAGCAGTTAATACTGCTTGCTATGTGCAAAATAGAAGTATTGTAGTTAAGCCTCATAACAAGACCCCTTATGAACTTTTACATGGTAGAACTCCAATGTTAAGCTTTCTAAGACCATTTGGGTGTCCTGTTACTATCCTGAATAGCATAGATTACTTAGGCAATTTTGATGGCAAGGTTGATGAAGGTTTCTTTGTTGGATACTCAATGAATAGTAAAGCCTTTAGGGTATTCAATAGTAGAACTGGGATAGTTGAAGAGAACTTACATGTTAGGTTTAGCGAGAGTACACCTAATGCTGTAGGTAGTGGACCAGATTGGCTGTTTAATATAGATGCACTAACAAAAACAATGAACTATGAGCCAGTTGTTGTAGGTACACAGTCTAACAATTTTGCAGGTACAAAAGCAAGTAAAGATAGAAAGGAGACAGGACCTGGCAAAGATTGCATTTTGCTACCATTATGGACTGCTCATCCACTATTCTCTCAAAGTCCAAAGAGTTCTCAGGATGAAGAACCAAAGATCCTAGATCAAGAGCTCCCAGGCTTAGATGAAGTTAAGTCTTCGTGTGATGATGAACAGCAGGATGATGAAGAGCCAAGAAAAGAACTAGAGAATGTTGATCAAAAGAAGGATGATAATGTTAGCAGTTCTAATGATGTTAATTGCTGCTAGTGATGGTAACAGCACTAACAGCACTAACAAATATAAAACTGTTAATGCTGCTGATAAGGAAAGCATTGCTGTTAATGAGGATGAATATCCTTTAGATCCAAACATGCCTCCTTAGGAAAATATCTATAGTGATACTAATGATGAAGGAGTTAGTGCAGAGGCTGACATAAACAACATGGATGATACTGTCCCTGTCAGCCCTATTCCAACTACCATAATTCACAAGAATCATCCTCAAGAATAAATCATTGGAGATGTAAAGTCTGCTGTTCAAACAAGAAGAATGACAAAGGATTTGTAGGAACAAGGTTTCTTTGCTAGACCCCTTAAACAAAGAAACAGTCATAAAGATCTTCAAAATTGTTTGTTTGCTTGTTTCTTATCACAAGTAGAACCCAAAAAGACAATTCAAGCACTGAATGATCCAAGCTGGGTAGAAGCTATGCAGGAAGAGCTTTTACAATTCAAGCTACAAGAAGTTTGGACTTTGTTTTATTTGCCTAATGGAAAAAGGGCTATTGGTACTAAATGGGTTTTCAGATGTAAGAAAGATGAAAGAGGTATTGTGGTAAGGAATAAAGCAAGATTAGTTTCTCAGGGATACACACAAGAAGAAGGGATGGATTATGATGAAGTTTTTGCTCCTGTTGCAAGAATTGAAGCTATAAGACTGTTTCTAGCTAATGCTTCATATAAAGACTTTGTGGTGTATCAGATGGATGTGAAGAGTGCTTTTCTTTATGGGACAATTGAAGAAGAAGTGTATGTTTGTCAACCACCAGGGTTTGAAGATCCTGACTTTTCTGATAAAGTATACAAGGTGGAAAAACCACTTTATGGTTTACATCAAGCTCCCAGAGCTTGGTATGAAACATTGTCAACATATCTATTAGACAATGGATTTCATAGAGGGAAGATTGACAAGACTTTGTTTATCAGAAGATACAAAAATGATATCCTGCTAGTACAAGTTTATGTGGATGTTATTATTTTTGGTTCAACAAAGAAGGAATTATGTATTGAGTTTGAGAAATTAATGCATGAAAGGTTTCAGATGAGTTCTATGGGAGAACTTACTTTCTTTTTGGGATTGCAAGTGAAGCAGAAGGAAGATGACATATTTATCAGTCAAGAGAAGTATGTAGCCAAGATCTTAAAGAAGTTTGGGTATACAGATGTCAAGGCAGTAAGCACACCCATGGTCACTGATAAGCCTTTGCTCAAGGATGAAGATGGTGAAGAAGTGGATGCTCATTTGTATAGATCAATGATTGGTTCATTGATGTACCTTACTTCTTCAAGACCTGACATCATGTTTGCAGAGTGTGCTTGTGCTAGATACCAAGTCAGCCCTAAAGTTTCACATCTTCATGCTATGAAAAAAAAATTTAGGTACTTAAAGGGTCAACCTAAATTGGGCCTTTGGTATCCAAAAGATTCACCTTTTGACTTGGTAGCATACACTGACAGTGATTATGCTGGAGGAAGCTTGGATAGGAAATCTACAACAGGTGGATGTCAATTTCTTGGGTGTAGATTGATCTCATGCCAATGCAAGAAACAGACTGTGGTTGAAAACTCCACAACAGAAGCTGAATATGTGGCTGCTTCAAGTTGCTGTGGACAAGTGCTCTGGATTCAGAATCAATTGCTGGATTATGGGTACAATTTTATGCATATCAAAATATTTATTGATAATAGCAGTACTTTGCGCATAATTTAAAATCCTGTTTATCACTAAAAAACAAAGCATATTGAGATAAGACACCATTTTATTAGAGACTGTCATGAAAAAAAGTTAATTCAAATGGTTAAAATCCATACTGACAATAATGTTGCAGATTTGCTCACAAAAGCTTTTGATGTGGGTAGATTTCAATTTTTGATTGCCAGTATTGGACTGTTAAATCTTTAAAATTTCTTATCTCTTTGTGTTTTTGTAAAGTTTTGTATGGATTAGTACTGTTATTCAAATCAATAAGAGTTTCTGCAGTTAACTATAATTAGTACTGCTAGTTATACTTAGAACTGCTAGTTAATGCTGCTAGTTATACTTAAATTTGCCAAGTATAATTAGATGTTATGATTGTTGTGAAATGTTATTGCTTGTGTTTTTGTGGTTTTTGGACTAATATTTTGTAGGAAAAGCAAAAGAAAAGTGTTAGATTGGTGAGGAATTGGAGTTAGTACTGGTGTCTCAAAGTTACTACTGCTAGGCATAAGTTAATGCTGCCAAGCTTAACTTACTGCTGCTAGGTTTCTACTGATGGGTTTGAGAGTGCAGGGGACGGTTATGTAACTTCTTCACTTAAAGGTTTAAATCCCCAATTCGACCACTTAATAAGTTTCACGCGCACATAATTCTCTCAAATACAAACCCTAACTCTCTTTTTATCACCAATTTGCAAAAATCCACATCAATTACAACAAAATCATAACAATGTCGAATATTTCTTTTGCTGACTCACACAATATGATTGCATTCTTGCAAAAACCTAAAAAGTCTGAAGGTTTTACTGAAATAATTGATTTTCTTAATGCAACCCATATAAGGTATGCATTAACAGTAAACCCTACTATATATATTTCCCAAATTAAACAGTTTTGGTCTACTGCTAAGATCAAAACTATTAATGGGGAAGAACAGATCCATGCTCTTATGGCATCAGGCCTCCTAACTGTCTTAGACTCTTCTACACTTTGCTATGAGTTACGGTTTTGATGTGTTACGTGTATGTACAAGTTTTAAATTTATAAGGGGTGAATTACCGAATCTATAAATAACACATACGAGCAAGTGAACTCGTCCGTTATAGAAAGATTATGATGGTAAGTCGGGATCGTTCGCAGGGATTTGTGAGTGAATCGAGTTGTAAGTATAAAAGCTACTAAAAGTAAATCTCAAAAACAAGCAATAATGATTAATATGATAATTCAAATGATTAAAACTACACTTGATTAGACTAGTATACTACTCTAGATAAGCATGATCGTGATAACTTTTGTTAACATGTTGGTTATGATAATTAGTGGGTGGACTAATCTATTGTTCTTACAAGTTAAACCTTCGTCAAGATTTTAGTTTATAAAAACAAGCATTAACTTTAACCAATCAATTCAAGATCAATTCAAGTTTCATAAGTTTGGATTAACAAACTTAAACACAAAAATAATCTTTTGTTTTATCAAATAAGCTTAGGAAATGGTCAATACAAAAGGCAACCGATCATAGACAAAAATGTTACAATTGATTGTAAACTACTAATCTTTTGACCTATGAGGTGGTTTTCAATCAATCCAATTTGATAGACAAAAGCATTCTTATTACAATCACAATTAAGTTTCTTTGTGTAACCAAGAATAATGGGTAAAAACAATCATTCATAAACAAATGATTATAACTAGTTGAATAACAATAAACCTTTCGACCTTTAGAATTACTAACAACTAGTCAAACTTGATTAACAAATGTCACTATGAAACTTAAGCACAATTGGATCTTAGAATTAACCTGAAATTGAATTAAAACATGTTATCACAATCATACGCAAATCATTAAGTAATATACATTATCTAAGCTAGTGCACAAAGGCACTAGCCACTCATAGCAAACATGAACATAAACTCAGAATTTTGAACATTAGAAATCATGATTAAAAGTCTTACAATGATTGGAATGAGATTACAAATGATTAGGTAATGATACCAAAAGTATTGGTGTTGACTTCTTGAAGATTTGACTTCCAAATGTTGACTTCTTGGACTTCCAAAGTTTCCTGGACTTCTAAGGACGAATTTGAGAGCTTTTTGAGAGTGGTTTATGATTAGAGATAGTTGTTGTATATTGCACACCTTCAAAGGATTACAAGAGGCTCTATTTATACTACTCTCAAGGCCTAGGGTGTTAAATGCTTCAACTTGGCCAACAAGCAGAATGGAATGGCCTAGAATGCTCAATAGAAGGGCCTAGAATCGTTTGTATGAAGATAGGATACTTAATGATGAAGTTTGGAAAAACAGGTAACCTCCAACCGATCGGCATGGTAAACATCCGATCGGTTGGTCTTCAAATGCAGCCTCCATCCGAATCGGATACGAGTTGTGTCTGATCGGATGGAAGGTTGATGTAGGCACAATCTTTGACTTTTGGTTTTTGACTTGTATCTTTCTCATAGCTCTTTGTTCTTCATCCAAACTTGATCTTTTCTTTGTCTAGGAACTTGGAATAATGAATACTTGGATCTTCATTCTATGAAATGCCTTTTCGGAGTGGATCATGACATGAGAATCTTCGTACGATCATAAGTTCTTGTTTTCTTCATTAATCTTTCACTTTTTCTTCCTTTTTCCTGTACTTGGCTACATATACTTTGCAAACATACTTTGGTGCAATTAAGTAACAAAAGCATATAAATATAACCAAATAACATATATAAAAACACGAATAACGCTACTAAAAATATGCACAATTTGAGCGTTATCAGGTTTACATATTTGTCATCATCAAAAAGGGGGAGATTGTTAGTGAAAATGTTACGATGTTTAATCTATACAATGTCTTCATGTTTTAATGACGTCAAACATGTAACTTGTAACACATAACACAAAGTGCAAAAATTACTCGTTTACACAAATCATCAATGCCGGAACGCATCAACATCTCTCGACGGCTCAAGTCTACATCACTTAAGGTATGAACAAACTCTATACCAATTTTGTTAAGTGATTAAAGAAAATATTTTTGTCCTTAAACCTCACATTTTTGTAAATGTGAAAAAAAAATTTTACAAAAATAAACTAGACAAATTATTTTTGTATTTATAAAGAAATATTTTAAAGAAAAATAAATTTGAATTTCAAATTCACAACAGCTATTTTTCCCGCCTAAATAAAATAAATTTTCACAAGTTAAATTTTCACCACTAAAGGACAAAGAGAGGAGCGTTTTTCGGGACGGTCCCGTAAGTAGGTGATGGTCCCTTATATATAAGGGACCGTCTGAGGTTTAAGGGAGCGTCCCCGCTCCTCCTGGTGCCTATAAATACTGCACTGTTTTCTCAGAAAAATCAGACCTCTTTGCATAAAAATATTCTGTTCTTTCTTCCTCCTTCTTTGATCACTATAACTCTTTGGTATGTGTTTATAAGTGATCACGTCATCCTCTATCTCAACTGCAAGAGAAGAACACTCGAAGTCGTCAAGAATTGAAGTGTTATAATGTAGTCCACACACACACGTAACTTGTGTTACGATTCTCTTCTTCCTCCAAACTCTTTCATTTTTATATTAGTATATCCGACTTGTGTGTGAGTCGTGAATAGTTGTGTTACTTTAGATTAGGACAAAGTGTGTAGTCTTTGTAATAGTTTGTTAGGACGGAGTGATCGTCCGTGTGAAGATTGGGATGGGGTGATCGTCCTTGTGAAGACTAGGACCGGGTGAAGGTCCGTGAAGACTTGGATTGGGTGATGATTCAAGTGGACAGGGTGATCGTCCGTGTGAAGATTTAGACGGGGTGATCGTCCGTGTGAAGACTTGAATTGTGTGTAAATCCAAGTGGACAAGAGTGCTTGTTCATGTAGCCACATAGACTTTGTGTAGATTGGTTCTAGCTAGGATTAGGACTCGACATTCCGCTTAGTGTCGTTAAATTGGTGTAATCTTTAGTGTACGATTTGTTCCGCCTAAAGGGAGCGTGTTGACTAGTGAAGTAACTCTCGACTTGGGTACTCGGGGAGTGGAGTAGGACGAAGAGGTGCTCCGTGCCGAACCACTATAAATCACCGTGTCTGGTTTACGCTTTCTTCTACCTTATCTCTTTGCGTTTTATTCTTGCATTTATCTTTTTGCATTTAGGTTGTGTTTGTGTGGCTTTTTGCTTAGATTGTGATTGTGCCTAAAATATAAACTAGAATAACTTAAAAAATGCAACTACATATTTAATCACATGTCTCGGAAACAATACTGGTGACGGTCCTGTAAATCAACAGGCGGTCCCACATATATATGGGACCGTCCATACATTTAAGGGCTGTCCACAGTTTAATCTGAAATAGCTTAATTCTTTTAACCTTGTGTTGTGCTTATGTTTATGTGATTACTTGTATTGATGATACGTGAGTCTTGTTTTGGTAAACATACTTGTGATTAGTGACATATATATTTGTTATTAGTGACATAATCACTATTCATATTTAGTCACACTTGATCGGGAATTTCATACAAAACTTTTAAGATTTTAGATAGGAACGTATTCAGCCCCCCCCTCTACGTTTCTAAGAAATCAATTATCTGTTCAAATCCTTTACTTTCAGTGGGTTTTAACAAAAACGCAATCATGTTGTGAGTATCAGCAAACTTTAGTGACGACATTGTTTTGATTGTTGGGTTTTGTGATTGGATGAGAAAAGTGAGTTAGGGTTTGTATTTAGAGAGTATTTAAGAAGAATAAAATCAATTATATGAATGATTGGTGGATTTAAACCTTTAATCAATTATATTAATGAAACAGTCCCCTACACAAACTAGCGGTAGTAACCCTAGTAGCAGTAAGTTAAGCCTAGCAGCATTAACTTATGCCTAGTAGTATTAACTATAAGGCACCAGCATTAAATCCAATTCCCTTCCAATCTAACACTTTTCTTTGCTTTTCCTGCAAAATGTTAGTCCAAAAACCAAACAAAAATATCCCCTATTTTGTATTTTCTTAGATTTCTCAAACAGCATTAAGTATAACCAACAACATTAACTCAGTAGTTTTAAGTATAACTAGCAGTACTAATTATACTTAACAACAGAAACATTTAATGACATGAATATCAGTACTAATCCATACAAAACTCTACAAAAACATAAAGAGATCAAAGACTTTAAAGATCTAACATTCCAATACTAGCAATCAAATATTGAAATCTACTTTCATCAAAAGCTTTTGTAAGCAAATCTGCAACATTCTTGTCAGTATGGATTTTAACCATTTGAATCAATTTCTTTTCATTGCAATCTCTAATAAAATGATGTCTGATCTCTATATGCTTTATTTTTGAATGAAAAACAGGATTTTTAAAAATGCACGTAGTACTGTTATTGTTAATAAAAATCTTGGTATGCATAAAATTGTACCCATAATCAAGTAGTTGATTCTGAATCCAAAGCACTTATCCACAGCAACTTGAAGCATCCACATATTCAGCTTTTGTTGTAGAATTTGCAACCACTGTCTGTTTCTTGCACTGCCATGATATCTATCTACACCCAAGAAATTGACAACCTCCTGTTGTAGACTTCCTATCCAAACTTGATCGACCATAATCACTATCAGTGTATGCTACCAAATCAAAAGAAGAATCTTTTGGATACCAAAGGCCTAATTTTGGTTGACCTTTTAATTACCTAAAAATCCTTTTCACAGCATGAAGATGTGAAACTTTTGGATTGACTTGGTATATAGCACATGCACACATTGCAAACATAATATCAAGTCTTGAAGATGTGAGATACATCAATGAACCAATCATTGACCTATACAGATGAACATCCACTTCTTCACCATCTTCATCCTAGAGCAGAGGCTTTGAAGTTTCCATTGGTGTGCTTTCTATCTTGACTTCTGTAAACCTAAACTTCTTCAAAATTTCAGCAACATATTTATCTTGACTGATATATATACCATCCTTCTTCTGCTTCACTTGTAATCCCAAAAACAATGTAAGTTCTCCCATAGAACTCATCTGAAACTTATCATGCATCAACTTCTCAAATGAAATGCATAGCTCCTTCTTTGTTGAACCAAAGATGATATCATCCACATAAACTTGGACCAGCAAAATATCACCTTTATGCCTTTTGATGAATAAGGTCTTGTCAATCTTTCCTCTGTGAAACCCATTGTCCAACAGATATGTTGACAAGGTTTCATACCATGCTCTAGGAGCTTGATGTAATCCATACAGTGCTTTTTCAACATTGTATACTCTATCAGGAAAGTCTGGATCTTCAAACCCTGGTGGTTGACATACATACACTTTTTCTTCAATCTTCCCATAAAGAAAAGCACTTTTGACATCCATCTGATACACCACAAAATCCTAAATGAAGCATAAGCTAGAAATAGCCTAATAGCTTCAATTCTTGCAACAGGGGCAAAGACTTCATCATAGTCAATCCCTTCTTCTTGTGTGTACCTTTGAGCAACCAATCTTGCTTTATTTCTTATCACAATTCCTCTTTCATCCTTTTTGTTCCTGAAAACCCATTTTGTGCCTGTAGCCCTTTTTCCATTAGGTAACTCCACCAAAGTCCAAACTTCTTGTAACTTGAACTGTAGAAGCTCTTCCTGCATAGCCTCTATCCAGCTTGGATCATTCAATGCTTGAATTACCTTTTTGGGTTCCACTTGTGATAGAAAGCAAGCAAACAAGCAGTTTTGAAGATCTTGATGATTGTTTCTTTGTTTAAGAGTTCTAACAAAGAGCCCATGTTCCTTCAAATTCTTTGACATCTTTCTTGTTTGTGTAGCTGATTGCACATCTCCAATCACTTGATCAAGAGGATGATATTTATGAATTCTTGTAGTTGGAGTAGGACTGACTTGAATTATACAAATTGTTCATGTCAGCCACTTCAACATAATCTTCATCAGCACTTGAGTAGTCAAATGAACCAATATGTTCCAAAGCAGGCATTTCTGGATCAAATGGAAGTTCAATGCTGATGTTTGGATCAACAACATTAACTTTTATGCCAGCAGCATTACCAGTTGAACTACCAGTATTTATACTGTTAGTACTGTTTCCATTACTAGCAGTATTAACATCATTAGTGCTGTTAACTTTATTTTCCTTCTTTTAATCATCACTTTCACTCTCTTTACTTGGATCTTCATTAACCTTCTTTTCATCATCACTTGAAGGTTTGACTTCATCTTCTTGAGAACTCTTTGAAACTTGGGAGAATGGTGGATCAGCAGTCCATAATGGTAGCAAAATGTAATCATTTGCAGGTTCTGTCCCCTTTCTAGCTTGACCTACACTATTAATTGCTTTTGTACCTGCAAAACCATTAGACTGTGTACCTGCAACAACTGGCTCATAATTCATTGCTCTTGTTAGCGCATCAATATCAAATAGCCAATCTGGTCGACTACCTACAACATTAGGTGTACTCTCACTAAACCTAATACGCAAGTTCTCTTCCACTATCTTTGTTCTACTATCGAATACTCTAAAGTCTTTACTATTGAAAGAGTATCCAACAAAGAAACCTTCATCAGCCTTACCATCAAATTTGGCTAAGTGATCTATGGTGTTAAAATAATAAACCTTAAAAACATTTATTTATATTTTACGATCTTCTAATGTTTTGTCGATAACAAACGTAAAATCATTTTAACAAGATAGATAAAATACGTAAATGCTTTGAGCCAAAAGCTTACTAACTCATTTCATTAAACAAGTAAACCTTAAAAATATTTAGTTAACAAGTCTACATAAAACCAAAACCATTTTATAAAAGCACTTAAGTAAACTAGTTAGTTACATTTTTATAAAATACATGTTACTTGTAAATTAACTAGAAAAAGGCTTGGACCATCCTTGACCCAAAAACCATAACCCATAACCCATGGAGCTTGATCCATAAGCCATAACCCATTTGCATGACATCATGGATGACTTCATAATGCGTAAAACCCATGACCCATGACCCAAAGTCCATAACCCATAACCCAAAGTCCATGACCCATCACCCAAGATGTCTTTGACATCATTCATGACATCACTTGACCCATGGACCTTAACCCATAACCTAAAACCCAGAATTGTAACCCAAAATCCGAACTGGTACTACTAGATACCCGAATCCCTTGGATTTCACTGGCCGGATACCATTGGGAAGGGATATGCCGGATCCGGGTGAACAGTGGACAATTTTGCCTATAAATAGTGAGCCATTTCTCTCTTACCTCTCTCACCTTTTAGACATTCCTTCTCTCTATATTCAAAACTCTCTAACCTCAGATCCAAGGATCTTTCTATGTAGTCTCTCTTTGTGATTCTCTAGGTTCCTTCTAAAAGGCGAGATCACGACCTCTCAAAGACTTGCATGCTCGTGATATGAGTTGCTAGGATTCTTCTCTTCCAAGATCACAAAAGTGCATCTTGTTCTTTCTTCTTCTCAAAAGGGTGTTGTAGATGTGTTGAGTCGTTAGGTGTAAAAGGACGTTGGATCCTTTACTCATGTTGTGCTAGGTGTGCTAGGCGATGAAGGTTTGGCTTTACCTCGTGGAAAAGCCCGGTATCTAGTTTTGTACCGGATAAAGTGTAAGCGACGTTCTGAAGGCTTCTCCGCCAAGTGAAAGGAGTTTGTGTTGTGAGGTGTTTACGAACTCTCGAGTAGGTGACTCGGGGAGTGGAGTAGGGCAAGGAAGGTGAACTTGTAGCCGAACCACTATAAATACTTGTGTTGTGGTTGTGTCTCTCTAACTTTATCTCGTGGTTTAGTTTATATGCTTTTATTTCTATCAATATCCAACACGCCAAAACTAGATTGAGATAAGTCGATCTATAAGTTTTAAAAAGAAGTTTTAATTGGTAAAACTATTCAATCCCCTTCTAGTTTTCTACAATTGGCATCAGAGCTTCATTACCAAGTTTCTTCGAGTATATTGTACGTTAAAAACTTGATACGATCCGTGTATGAATTTGAAAACTTCAACGAAGGAAAAATCTTTTGTGAGAATTGACGAATAACTAATTTTTTTTAAAAAAAAAAAAAAAAAAAAAAAAAAAAACTTCCTATATTTAGATATTGTTAGTATTGTATTCTCCTTATTCTAACATACCTCCTTTTAGAAATCTTCATGTTGGGAAGCTCTTTAAAAACTCATGAAGTATTCCTCATCTAGGAGTGTCCTCACACTCAATGATAAAATGGCAAAGGTATGTTTATTGTTTTACCTTTAGGTGTTACTTATCTGTGATTGTAAATGTGTTGATCTATATGGTACATAATTATTTGACATGCTTGTATCTACATGAGTTGTCTTTCAAAACTCTTTTCGAACATTTTTTTTCAAAAAGGAGTCATATCAACACAAAATCTATTTTATCTAAATCACAAAAACTCAAAAATTTCTCTTGAATCATAAGAAATAGTATTTGTGGAAAACTAGAAGGGGGTTGAATAGTTTTACCGTTTAAAATTAATTTGCTTTGTTACTTATTGTGATTTCAAAGTCAAGTAAACAATCAAGCACACAAACAAGAGATATTAGTAAATAAGTAAAGAGAGGAAAGATCAAACCACACAACACAGTTGTTTATAGTGGTTCGGCTACAAGGACTCTCTTCATTGCCCTACTCCACTCCTCGAGCCTCTAACTCGAGAGTTTATCTTCACTAAGAAACAAGCTCCCTTCTAGGTGGAGAAAACCTTTACACGTCGCTTAATCTTTTTCCTTTACTAAGCTAAACACCGAGTTCTTTACAAGGGTATAACCACTCCCGTTTGGTTCTTTACAAGGGTACAACCACTCCCGTTCACTCTATGTGTTTTGAGGACTAAAACACTAACCGGAATCTACTGTATGAATGATACTAACTATGATGTGTGACTAATACAAGAACACACAGACTCTATGTTAGAAGGAAGATAACAGACTGTTACTCCTTATATGTTGAGATCTTCTTTGCTACAAAAGGAAAGATCTATGAAATGTTAGTAAGCTAAGGGTTAGTGATATGCAAATGAATGAGTATGTATTTTAAGCTGTATGAGTGATGAAATGGCCAAATGATCAGCTTGCTATTTATAGGCAAAGCTGATCAACAGGCGGTGGATCCGACGGATCCCTAAATATGGATCCGTCCGTGTATCCAATTGGATCCGTCGTGTTAAGCCAGCTAAGAGATCTTCAAATCTTTCCAAAGCTTGCCATATCTTTCCATATCTTCAAATGTCAACTCTTTGGCTTGAAGATCTAAACAAAATATCACAAAATCTTACCAAGATTGTGTACATGATGCATGCCATGATGTCATCCTAATATTTAACTAATAAAGTTTCCATTTTAAGAAATAAACATGTAAACTTGTATATGTTATTCCAAGTGAAATTTGTAATGTAAAATGTGTTTGTAAAATGCTTATCACTATAAATGTAAAAGACTTAATCTTATTTATGCTTTTCTTAAAGATAAACTTTGTAATTTTAATTAACAAAACTAAGCAAAGATCGTAAAATATAAATAACGTTTTTAGGACGATATTTGTATTAACAATCTCGCCCTTTTTGTTGATGATAAAACATAAAGTGTATTTTTAAGTAGATAGCTTAAATAAGGGACGAGTCTTTTAAAAATATAGATTAAGTTAGTTTATGCAAGTTTTAAAATTTGTTTTAAGCTAAAATGTATGTACTGTGATGTTTCACAGTTGATGCAAACTTAATCCTATCTCCCCCTTTTTGTCGAAACAAAAAGAAGATATGCGTAGCGGAATGTGATTTTGAGAACTTTAAAGCTCCCCCCTTGATTTATACTCCCCCTAAATGGAGCAACAAGGATATGATGTATGATCCTACAAAATAAATGGTTAGAATATGCTATGCTCCTCTTTGATGTATACTCCCCATTGCTAGAGTACCAACATATACATTTCAAGAGTATGATATGATGTATGATCCTACAAAATAAATGGTTAGACTATGATATGCTCCCCCTTGATGTATACTCCTCATTGTTAGAGTACCAACGTATACGTTTCAAGGATGAGAAATGCTAAAAATGATGAGTTAGTATATGATATACTCCCCCTTGATCTATACTCCCCGTTGCTAGGGTACCAACGTATATGAATCAAGGTTGAGAAAAGCTACAAAAGAAAAGTTAGTTACTTCAATCAAGAAGCAATATGCATATGCAATAGTCAACCAAGAAAGGTTAACCCATTTGACTTCTAGAAAGTCAAAATTAAGTGTCTGATCAAATTTTTGTACCTAATGTACATTTGATCAATGCAATATGTGGAGTTAAAACAACCACACAATGATGTTATTTATTCTAAAATGAAATAATATGCTTAATGTTTCATCACCCACAAGCATAAACACTTAACAATCATCCATTGAAAATATGTGACAAAAGTCACAAAAATGATGTTACATTACAACAATAAAAATAAATCCTAAAAAGTCAAATACTACAACATCATCCTAAAAAGTTCCTATAAGAGGAAACTAACAAAGCTCCTATTGAGGAGGATGAGAGATTACATTGAGACACTCGAGAACATGGTTCAAGATGAACCTCATCTCATTTTGGAGCTCATGGACCAAAATGTTGGTCCTTTGGGCCAAGTGAGCCGTTCTCTCACAATGTGAGCAATCATGACTCGAAAAACCGGGAGGAAGAGTAGTCTCAAGGTTTTGTGGTGGTGGTGGTGATGGTTGGTTGTTGTTGTTGGATGGTTGTTGGTTTGATGATGGTAGAGTGGGGATGGAGTTCATCAAGATGGTTTGGAGATCCATTGCTTCATCAAGGCAAGATCCAACCATATTAGAAAGAGAGTAGAGGCGGGTGAGTTCCTCACTAATCTCTTCTTGGGTTTGTGGTAGATTGATCCACATTGCCTCATCAATGGAAACTAGTGTGGATGTGGGTAATAAAGGTTGTGTTTGAGGTTGAGGTGGTGGTACATCATGGTATAAAGGACCATGGATATCCGGGTAAACCGGATGAAAAAGCATGGGTTGTTGACCTTCAAAGGTCATGGGTGGAGGATTGGTTGACCTTGGTGGAAGGTCTTCCAAGTCATCAAGTTATGGGTGTGGTGATGAAGGTGGAGTCCTAAATAGCTCCATTGGTTGTAGTTTGGGCGATTTTGGGGGTGATGGTGATTTAACAGGCTGTGATGGAGCCGGTGGTGGAGTAGTGGCTATTGGAGTAATGGTTGGTGGTGGTGTATGGATAACAACATTGGATGGTGTTGGAATGGAAAGTGTGAGGAAATTCTCACTTGCAATGGGTGATGAGATATTTATAGGAGATGATTCCTCTGATGATGAGTTTGCTAAGTTGATGAAACAACATGGTTTAACACTTATGCGGGCTGTTCGTTTTGGAGGTCTAGAGGTGGAAGAGTTGTTTGACTTAGTCATGGTGAAGTAAGGTTGCTAAGATGTACAGGAGAGAAAGCAGAGAAAATGGTGAGTGAGTGAGTGTAGTGATGATCCTAAGGTACTAATTTATAGGTAGAAGGTTTGTTGGTTTGTGTGTTTGGATTGGATGTAAATCCAATGGAGAATGTTGGTTTCTAATTATTTGGAACAAAAAATCAGGCTTGTCATGTCTCAAGGTCAATCCATTGAGATGAAGTTGAGTGATATGAAGTGGATTTGCAGTAAATGCAAGAAGATAGTGGAAATTCTGATGACAAGATGTTTCCACGGATTTGACGGATCCCTAAAAAGGGCTCCTTACTTGTATTAGAAAGGTAACTCACAAGAAAATTTTGAAAATTCAAATTTTGGTGGGAAACTGAGTTCCTAATGTTCTAAGAATGTCCTAGAGTATTCTAAGGAGTGTAATGATCAGTGAGCATAATCTAAGACAGCTACAACCTAAAATTTTAGTGTCGGGATGAGTCGGGAATTTGAGAAAAGTTACTGTTATACCCACGGATCCAATCGACAACAAAGACGGAGCCAAAGTTGGGGAGCCGTGGAATCCATGGGTCATGGAATGGCGGAACCAAGTGATGCACTAGGCGGATCCAATTTTTAGGATCCGCCGGATCCGCTGACCGAATGTGCTAAAACTTAACAGAGAGCAATGCATATTTCGCGTTTTTCGACCAAAACCCGAAATTTCTCCTATAACGTATGTAATAGCTAATATATAGTACAAATATACTAAAAATATATATTCTAACACACGTTTGCACAAAGATAAATCCGATCATAATATTCTACCATTTAGGGAGTTAAGCCAAACGGGGGCTTAAACTCGGAAAATTGATAACACTTAGTGCTATCGACCTGCAAATCTGAGTTAGTTCACAAATGTCACACCTCGCCAAGGCGGAAACGCGAGTGTAACTTCATGGATATCATCACAACACATGGTGTCTAAATAGAAAATTACTACATGCACATAAATAGAACAAAGTACAGACACAAAGTGTCGTAACGATACCCCAAAAGAAAATAACCAAAACAAATCTCCAAAGGTATCTTCAATAGAACATAAAGTACTAGTCGAAAGACATTGAAGTATCACAATCAAAATCAAACATATTCAAATCAAAACATAAAGATAAATCGTTCTCAAATGTAACTAAGTCTCGTCTAGCCGCTTCCCTCTACCTTAGCCTTAGAATGCTCACCAGAAAATGATGCTTGAAAACGTCAACATAATGTTGGTGAGGTTCATAGGTTTAAGACACACAATATATCTCAGGAAGTCAGTTCGCTGTGATTATAAAACATAGCAGGACAGTAAGACTAGTCATTATACTAGATAGCATGCAATCTCAGTCATTCAACCAACATACCACTTAAGGGACGGAACGTGCCCACGATCCAAATATCAATATCCAACATCAATTTGGGACGGAACGCGCCCATTATCCAAGTTCACAATAATGGGTATTCATTACCCTCCGATCGGACCACACAGAATAATAGTGAGTAGAACTCCTACTCTCCAATTGTATAATGGGAGCATAGCTACCCTCCAAATGGACCACACAGAATCACCACACAATAATCTCATAACATACAGTACACGTATAATAACACTTACAAGTCCATGCATTTTACGACCACATAATCACAGTAACTCAAAAATATTTCAACACAAGCATCCTTCCCATCCCAAGTTAAAACAAAGTAAAAATGGGACTATGAAACTCACCTCAAACTTCGCAGCTTCCAAATTATCAACCACAAAGCTATACAACAAAATAAAATCACATTACACGCGACCAAGCTAAAAGCTTTAGTCCATGTAGCGCACATATGATGGATGTATAAGGTTCATGTAAACCACCATGGATCACCTAGACTCCATACTAACCACTACCAAACACTTACACCACTGGTACAGATTCTGCCTATCGTCACACTGGAAATGCGTGACTATATGCATATAGTCACACACGTTTTTTTGGGTGTGTGTGACAAAAAGTCGCGCCACCGTAGGTATCATATGGTCACATTGTTTATTTTGTGGCCGTTTTCATCGAAAAAGAGTGACCATAACCCGAATATGTGTGACTAATTAGGCACAAGTTTTGTTGGATTCATCAGTATGTGTGACTATTTCCCATCCTATGGCCACACGAAAATATAATAAATGTGACGTTTGTGATGATTTAGTCACACATCGTGTGTTGTTTTTTTCGAGTTAGTCACATACAATTTAAAAAACAGTGGCCAAAAGTGTTAATAAGTGTGACCATATGCTGTTTAAAGTGAAGAAATGTGTACTATTGATCATCCAATGGTCACATGAATTCTTAGTTTGTGTGGCCTTTTGTAATATTTAGTCACACAAAGCATGTTTGTTTTGGGTATTTAGTCACATACAATTAAGCATAAAGTGGCCAAAAGTGTTAATAAGTGTGACCATATGCTGTTTTAAGTGAAGAAATGTGTATTTTGTGTGACTATTGATCATCCAATGGTCACATGAATTCTTAGTTTGTGTGGCCTTTTGTAATATTTAGTCACACAAAGCATGTTTGTTTTGGGTATTTAGTCACATACAATTAAGCATAAAGTGGCCAAAAGTGTTAATAAGTGTGACCATATGCTGTTTTAAGTGAAGAAATGTGTATTTTGTGTGACTATTGATCATCCAATGGTCACATGAATTCTTAGTTTGTGTGGCCTTTTGTAATATTTAGTCACACAAAGCATGTTTGTTTTGGGTATTTAGTCACATACAATTAAGCATAAAGTGGCCAAAAGTGTTAATAAGTGTGACCATATGCTGTTTTAAGTGAAGAAATGTGTATTTTGTGTGACTATTGATCATCCAATGGTCACATGAATTCTTAGTTTGTGTGGCCTTTTGTAATATTTAGTCACACAAAGCATGTTTGTTTTGGGTATTTAGTCACATACAATTAAGCATAAAGTGGCCAAAAGTGTTAATAAGTGTGACCATATGTTGTTTTAAGTGAAGAAATGTGTATTTTGTGTGACTATTGATCATCCAATGGTCACATGAATTCTTAGTTTGTGTGGCCTTTTGTAATATTTAGTCACACAAAGCATGTTTGTTTTGGGTATTTAGTCACATACAATTAAGCATAAAGTGGCCAAAGTTGTTAATAAGTGTGACCATATGCTGTTTAAAGTGAAGAAATGTGTATTTTGCGTGACCATTGTTCTTCCAATGGTCACATGAATTTTTATTTTGTGTGGCCTTTGGTACTATTTAGTCACACATCGAATTAAACAAAGAGTGACCAATAATGTTGGAGCAGAGTTGCTACTGCTAGCAGTACTAAGGTAGTCCAAGGTAGTCCTGCTGAAGCAGAGTTACTGCTGCTAGTACTATGCTAGTGCTGCTGGAATGTGTATATATATTATATATAAAACAATATTAAAAAACACAAGAAATTTCAAATTGAATTAAACTCTAATGTATATAACTGGACAAAATATACAATTGTAATGTCGTACTTAATTAATCAAATATCTAAAGACTTTTGAACCTTCACCCCCTTAGCAGTTTGCCTTAAGTCGTTAGCAGATATATATTGTTTCTTCGTTGGTGCCTGTGGTACACATTTAGTCACATGGTTTGTTGGTGTAACCTGTAGTAAACAAAAGACGCTTCTATCAAACATTGAATTACATATGAATAATTATATATGTAGGTTGAAAAAACACATGTACGTACCACCTCTTCAAAAATAACTTGATCCTTTGGCCATGCAACGAAACTACCTTCGACTTCCTTAACTGTTTTGAACCCATTATTTGCTACGTCCGGTATGCATGCTGCATCAACTAACGATGAATCAATTGACACTCTGTAGCAATCATTTGGGAGTGGTAGGTTATGCAGCATTTGCTTTCCATGAGACTGGTATACGGTACCAAAAGCAACGATATTTGATTTCTTTGTGTGCCAGAATTTGCACTTAAGTGTCTACAAAAAAAAAAAAAAATTGCATGTATATATCAGAAATTATTTAAACAAAAGAATAACAAGAAACATGTTGAAATACATACTGTTGGCAGTGCTTGTGTTAGAGACACATCTTGTTGCGATTGGGAATCTGGAGACCCGTTTCGTCGCTTCTTTTGCTTTGGCTTATTGGGTCCGACAGTTTTAGCAAGTTCCTATATGTATATATAAAACACGTTACATTATTTAAACAAAAGAGTAACAAGAAACATGTTGAAATACATACTGTTGGCAGTGGTTGTGTTGGAGACGACACATTTTGTAGCGATTGGGAATCTGGAGACCCGTTTCGTCGTGACTTAAGGTTATGCTTAGGCCTGACAGTTTTAGCAGCAGGTTCCTATACGTATATATAAAACACGGTACATTAGTCGATCATGTATGTAAAATTCAAAAATCAAAGGGCGATCTTTTATTACTATACTTACCATTGTTTCCGTTACCTTTTTAGAAGTTTCAAGGCCATTGGATTTCTCCTCAATTCCCGCATCTTTAGGACTTACAACACCACTTGTCTGAGTGCCATTGGAGTCACCTGCAATATTGTCAATGGCCATTGGAGTCACCTGCAATATAAATTAAGAAATACAGTCACTCATCAGTTTATGTTCAATGCCTAGTATCATTAGCATCAGTGGTGTTAGCATTAGAAAATGAAATTGTTAACAACATAAAAAATGGCTTACAACTGAGGCTATTGGCGATGGTTGAGTTGGCAGAGTTATATTCATCCCTTTATCATTCAACTGTTGCAGAATTTGAGAAAGCATTACATTTGTGTTTTCCACCTCACCGGATAATTTATTGACCTGCACATCTTTTTCGGTCATCTCGGCGGACAATTTTTTGATCAATTTATCTTTTTCTTCACGCTCGCGTCTCTCATTATCCAGTTGAGTTTGAAGTAAGGCAATTTTTTCATTGGCTTCTTGTTTTCTTCGAGGAAGGCCAAAATACTCTTTGTATGTTACTGCACCTCCCACTCCCCTGGCATAACCGCCCTTTTCCTTACCAAATACAAATGTCATGGCATCAGTGCCATCATCAAAACCCGATGTTCCTTCCTTGATCTTGTCATCAGCTTCTTTCTGCACAAAAAATATAGGAAATGTTGGGATTAAAAGTCTTCTTGATGCTGTTACTACTGCTAGTACACAAGCTACTACTGCTAGTACACAGTTAAATGTTGCTGCTATATAAGCATAACAATAGAATTAGCAGTCAAACTTACAAGTTCATCTCCCTTTGATTTAATATCATCATTTGGGTATTCGCCGTCTTTGTTTACCCTTCCTTTCACCCACATTACATCACGGGGGGGTTCTTCATCCGCTTCAATCTCTTTATTTTCGATCTAATAAACATCAAATGCATACCCATGTAAAGTTAAACCAAGATAAACGAAAATATGTGGATGCTTACACATGTACAGTTAAACCAAGATAATCGAAAATATGAGGGTATTAATGCAAATGTGCAAATTGGGCAATGTAAACGGATTCATTTCTCATACTGATCGTCTCTTAATTGGTAAAACAAACATTGTGTAATCTTACCATTTTCTCTTTGACATAAGCATATCCACCTCGTCCCATTTTATGCTGATAAATATTTTGGGAACGCGCCATTTTACCTTTCTCAGATTTCTCCTAAAAACACAAAATCATAAGGCGTTTAGATGCGGTAATGCTGCAAACTGAAAATAACAAAATGACATATACACTTAATTAAAGATGACTAATTAAAACCTTGTATGCTTCGGTGGTCGTGTATTTAACATACTCGACCCAGTCTTCTGATTTCATTATTGTATTATACAAGTCCGGGACTTCATTCAGTTTGGAAGGTGTATTTAGGTTGGGCAAAATGTAGTTGACTTTGAGCTTCCTTCTGTAATTCCTTAGCATTTTACCAAGACTAATCATTATCAATTTTCTGTATTGGACGTCAACAACAAAAAATTTCTGAAAAGATTAACACAATGTTGTTAATTAGTTGCACATAATGTAACTGCATACATAAACTTATGTAGTATTGGGTTACAAAATAGTATATATGTACCAAGATTTCATCCCATAGTTTATCTCTTGCTTCTTTATTCACCTTCTTCCAGTGTAGAATCTTCACACCTATCTGCTCACGAGCCACATCTCCTAAAAAACTCACAAACACTGCTCTGTTTTCCCCTGTTACCCTACCGAGTGCATCGAAGGTTACCTTGAGCTTTGTTGCACCAGGTTTGTCATGCTTCGCGCGAAACTTTACTAGCCTGGTTGAGCCCCTCTTAGCTACTATGTCAGGTGTTTGGTTGGTTAAAGGCTCATCTATATCTTCTTCATCAGAAGACTTTTCGGATTCATATTCTAAGGCGTTATCATCATGTACAATATGATCAAGAGGAAGCAAAGTATGGTTATCAACAATGGGTTCAGTTTCCATGACTCTTGAGCAACAAAGGGTAAAAGAAAATGATTATGGCTTAGCTTGGAGAGTAATGGTGAGAGAAGATTTGATTTTTGTTTTTTATTTGCAGTCTTTTTTTTAGGAGAGAAAAGAGGCTATACACCAAGAATATGAATCGTTTGTGATTCAAAAAATTTCGATCCAAAAATTTGCCTCCAAGTTGTAATTTGAAATTAACAATTGAATTATTTGAAAATTTTCCCTTTGAACCTGTTAATTAAAGCATAAACTTGATTTTTGTTTTTTATTTACTATCTTAATAATCGCAAATAATGTATCATACTGTGCAACCATCACATCAACAGTACAAACGTAATTACTACATATTGTACCCTTACCAATTACATTTACAAAACACAAATTACTAATTACCTTTTTGTTATTTGGTTTCATTGTTTGCGTGCTTGTGTTTGCCATAAGAATGTGTGTGTTGATTAGGGTTTATTGATTTTTGTGTGTGTGTTTACAAATGACCGGGTAAAGGGATTAATTGCTGGTTGAATATTGAATTTGTGGTTTGGTTTAACTATAGCTGACGTGGCAAGATTTGTTTAAAAAAAAAAAAAAAAAACTAATGGTGATGAGGTGGCGGTGAAATCCGGCTATAGCCGGTAAATAGGGATGGCAACGGTTCGGGTTCGGGGCGGGTTTTAGTATACCCATAACCGAACCCGTTTATAATATACCCGTACCGCCCCATATCCCACCGGATACCCGATTAATATTATCCATCGGTTTTTTCGGGTTTCCCCGCGGGTATTAGTTATCCGTACGTAGTTGAATATTATATGGACAAAATTGGCGGTATTAAGATTAAGTCACGCTAAAATCCACCGAAAAAAACAAAAGAAAATACTCTAACCACTCCCAACAATAACTCAGCTTTAAACTTTAACACAATGCCACGTCAGCTTTAACACACTCACCCTTAATTAACTGAGCTTTAGTTATACACAAGATGTTTAACGAATGAGCCGAGATGATATGGTTGTATACGAGATGTTTAACGAATGAGCCGAGATGATATGGTTGTATATATACGAGATGTTTAACGAATGAGCCGAGATAATATGGTTGTATACAAGATGTTTAACGAATGAGCCGAGATGATATGATTATACACGAGATGTTTAACGAATGAGCCGAGATGATATATATGGTTGTACACGAGATGTTTAACGAATGAGCCGAGATGATATGGTTGTATACGAGATGTTTAACGAATGAGCCGAGATGATATGGTTATACACGAGATGTTTAACGAATTGAATGAGCCGAGATGATATGGTTGTATACGAGATGTTTAACGAATGAGCCGAGATTATATGTTTGTACATGAGCAACACACCCAACAATAACTCACGCAACCTTTCGACCCTGTTTCATCATTTCTTAAAAGAGTTTAATTTCTAGACCAACCCTGATAGCTGGATGGTCTTGAGGCAACTCACGCAACCTTTCGACCTCTGGATCAGCACGATTATGCATCTGTAGCATAATACGAGTTATCTCACCTAGCAAATTGTTAATCAATTTGAGTTCTTTTTCTTGTTCATTGTGTAATCGGGTGAGGATAGCCTTTTGCACCTCTGCTAGTTAATTTGTTAGCCACAATGTTTGTGTTAAAATTAGTGATACTTGCGAGAGAGTTTTATAAGAAGTTGTGTGAGAAAACGAAGTGTTGTGAAAGTGGCTTTGATAGTGGAAAGCCGTTAAACTAGCCGTTGGAGGCTATTTTAAAAATCAGATTGAAAGTAAAAGTAACCGTACGAGTATTATTCAAATTCAAACGTAAAGTAACAGTACAACATATTAATAACGAGCGGGATATTTAAATTTTAAAATTTCAAATTCAAATTAAACAAAAAGGCGGGATATATTTAAAATTTATCAATTCAATTCAAATTCAATTCAATTTATAAATTGAAAATAAAGTATCAAATACAAATACATTAAACATGAAATAGAAATACATTAAACATGAAATAGAAATACATTAAATGTCAAATAAAAACTACGTTAACATAAACAATGATTGATTAACATAAACAACATACGATTAACATAAACAACGGACGATTAATAAAAACTATCATCTGAATCTGGGTAACCATCTTCAGAGGATTCGGAAGGTGTGAAAAAACCAGACTCCCACCTTTGCCTACGTTCTTCATCCTCCCTGGCTTGCCGCTCCAAACGATCAGCTTCCTCTTCTCTTTCAAGTGCTTCCATTTCCAGGAGGACTTGCATATCTGCTTCCTCTTGCCTAAATTGTTCCTCAGTTAACCCAAACGGATTTGGGTTTTGGTTATGAACTGGTTCATTTTCAGGTTGATTATTCACCGGAAAATTTTCCGGTTGGAAAACCGGAAAGATATGCTCGGGTGGAGTATGGAATTTTTCATTTTCGCTAGGTGGGCTTGGAAACTGTTGGCCAAAATCCTTTTGGCGAGGTGGGCTTGGAAATTGTTGGCCAAAATCCTTTTGGCGAGGTGGGCTTGGAAATTGTTGCCCGAAATCTTTTCTGGAAGACATCTTGAATTTGAGATGCTTGGATCTTGAGTATTTGAGAAGTTTGGAATGTGTTTCTGTGTGACTTGTGCTTCAGAAGCATTGGTATTTATAGGGTACAAATGCACACGTTTTATTAACGTGACTTTGAATTTTAATTGTTGGGGCTAACCTGCGTTAACGCAGCGTTAATATGTTGTACTTTATCTTACGTTTGAATTTGAATTTTAATTTTAATTTGTTAAGGCTGAGTTATTGTTGGAAGTGGCCTAAATATACCCATACTTCTCAAACACATTCAGACTGCGATAGATATTAAAGCATGTATTTACATTAAACATGTACTAGAAAATATCAATTACCCTAATGAAAAAGTCAATTAGTCATTAAAGTTAGCACACAAATTACATTAAACATCATTAATATAATATAGAAAATATCAATTACCCTAATGAAAAAGTCAATTAGTCAATCCAACACCAAACACACTTCTAGATCAACTACACTAGTCAAATCCAAACCAAACACAAACCAAATCCGATCAATATTATCCATCTGTTTACTTTTGGCGCCTCTCGATGGTCCCTCTTCCCGCCTAAAGTATTGGGAACCGTTCGTATACCTCTCTAGCCTATTTGTACAACTCGACATGGAAAACCGTTCATAATTAATCAACCGTACCATATACAACTCCTTTGATATTTTCATTAGAAAATAAATTTCAAATTTCAATGGCCGACTCCTCTTCAACTCCTTCTTCCAACAAAAACAAACGCCCAAGGGATGATTCTCCTCCACCAATGCCTGAAAATTATAAAAAAATGGGCATATCCCAAAATATTTGGGAGAAATGTAATAAAGGCCCGTATGGTGTTGAAAACGCATTGTTAGAAATTCACAACAAGCGTATAAATATGTATGAAGAAAGGAACAAGAAAGATTTAGAGGTCATTGAGGAGCATCAGAAGAAAATTGAGGAGAGGAACAAAAAAATAGAAGAAGAAAGAGAGAAAATAGTTGATGTTTACAGAAGTATTGAAGCTAGTAAATATGTGTCTTAATGTATCTTTTCTTTATATATTTTGCCTATGTATATTTTGCCTATGTAAATGTAAACTTATTTTGACTTGGTTTAATATATGAATGCAGTTATTATGTACAAGTTTATGATATTTGAATACAGCTATTATTATTGTACTGCTAGGTAAACAATTGTACTGCTATCGAAACGTTGTACTGCTGGGTATCCTTTTAGCAGTGGTTGGGAGTGCAGGGTAGTTTGTATCACTTTTTTCTTAAAGTGTATAAACCCCCAATTGCTGCACACAATCACATTCACGCACACATTACTCTCTCTCTTCCACTCCCTAATCGAATTTTAATTGTCAAATTGCAAAACCCCCAAATCAAATCATAATGTCGAACCTAACTTTTACCGAACCTCATAATAATGTTGCCTTTTTAGAAAAATCCAATAAGTCTGTAGATTTTACTGAGATCATTGATTTCCTTAATGCAAGCTATATTAAGTTTGCATTAACAGTAAAACCTACTATATATACTTCCAACATTATCCAGTTTTGGTCGTCTGCTAAGGTCAAAACTATTAATGGGGAAGCACAAATCCATGCCCTTGTAGATGGGCAGATGATTATCATTACAGAGGCGTCTATTCGAAGAGATCTTCTCCTAGATGATGCTAACGGAGTTGAGAATCTTCCAAATACTACAATCTTTGAAAAACTTGCACTGATGGGCTATGAGAGATATACAGATGCTTTAAAGTTCCAAAAAGGTAATTTTTCTCCTCAGTGGAAATTCTTAATTCATACTGTCTTAGTGTGTCTAAGTCCAAAGACCACTGCATGGAATGAATTTAGCAGTAATTTAGCTTCTGCTATAATTTGTTTGGCTGAAAATACTCAAAGATTTAATTTCTCAAAATTAATTTTTGATAATATGGTTAAGAACTTGGATGGTTCTTTGGCTAAATATTTTCTATATCCAAGGTTTTTGCAACTCTTTTTGGACAACCAATTTAAAAAAAAGAAAAGTCACAAAAATGTTTATCCCACTCCCTGCCTTACCAAAAAGGTTTTTGCTAATATGAGTAGGGTTGGAAAAGATTTTTCAGGGAGAGTGACACCTTTGTTTCCAACAATGTTGGCACTAGCCCAAACCCAAATGGGTGAAGGTTCAGCAATCCCAGCTGGTACCCATCACACACCCACAGAACAACAACAAAAGACCTATAAACGTAGGACTAACACCAAGAACACTGAGCTACCTCAGGCTAGTGGTTCTATACCAACTGTTGCAGATGAGGATGTCACTGGGGGGGAGAGTGACATGTTGGCAAGGGCTGCCACTACTGTGTCTAGCTTAGCAGCAGCACAGGACAGTGGTAACATCATTAAGACCCGAACCAAGACAACTTCTAATGAAGAAAGTTCCTCTGGAACTGATTCAGGTGAAGGTCCCAGTCACATGGAAACAATGGGGGGTTCGGATGTTCATCCTAGGGGTGAGACTGAACTTAACTTTTCCAGTGATCCACCTCTCGGGCTAGGTAACACAAGCCGAAGTGGTGAGGATAGTATGCAACTTTTGAATGAATTGAAGGATACCTGTGCCAAGCTGTCTGCAAAATTGGTGATCTGCGAGCAATAGCTTCTTCCCAAGATGGAGTCATCAAAGCTCAAGGTGGGGAGATAAAGGCTTTGAAGAGAAGGGTTAGGTATTTAGAAGGAGTCAAAGGATCAAGAATTCCCAAACAAAAGGTTAAATCTTCTGAAGCTTCTAAGGATGCTCCCAAACAGGGAGGGAATGAAGGCAAAGTTTCAGGGGAGGATAACCAAGGGAATCAAGTGGTGATTGATCATCGTCTGGGCAAGGTTACAAATGCTGATAGTGCTACTGAGCCAATTACAGTTGGTACTACAAAAGCTAGTACTGCTACACCAGAGGTTTTTGCAAATGCTGTTAGTGTACTTGCTGAGCTGAAGACAGCAAAACCAGTAACCAAAGGTGTTGTGATACAAGAGCCATCATCCTCTCCAAAAGCTAAACAATCAACTCCACAGGTACAAGGCAAAGGTAAAGGGATTCTTACTGAAGAGCCTGTGGAGAAACCATTATCAAAAGAAGAGCAATTAAAAGTTGATGCTGAACTTGCTATGAAATTCTCAGAAAAGTATGATGCAGAACATCAGACAATTTTGGAACAAAGGAGAATACAAGAAGAAAAAGATGCAGAGTTAATAGCTTCATGGGATGAGCAAAGGGCTCAGGTTGCAGCTGATTCTGAGCTTGCTAAGAAACTACATAATCAAGAGCAAGATAAGTACTCAGTAGATGAAAAAGCCAGGATGCTGAAAGAATTTTTTGATGAAAAAAAGAAGTTGTATGCAGAACAAAGATATGCAGCTAAGAAGAACAAGCCACCCACTCAAAAACAAAGAAGAGATCTCATGTGCAGGTAGTTTTTTTTTTTTTTTTTTTTTTTTTTTTTTTTTTTTTTTTTTTTTTTTTTTGCAAAGGTATTTATATTAATATCAACAATACCCAATATGTACATCATATCATAAACATCTACTCATGTGCAGGTATTTGAAGAATGTGGACAGATGGAAACTAAAGGATTTGAAATTCTTGGATGATAAAAGAATTGAAGAATTATATGCAATTGCCAAGAGAAACAATGATCTCTTCTTGAATGACAGTTCAAAGAGAGCAGGTGAACAGTTGGAAATAGAAAGCAGTAAAAAGAGAAAACAAGAACAAACTGAGCAAGCTGTTGCTGAAGAACAAATGCAAGCTCACACTGAACTTGCAGTTGCCTCTGTAGGAGAAGCCATGGATGCACAACCTTTAACTGTCAAACATCCCATTGTTGATTATAAGTCTGGATCTTTTGAGGAAACAGTTTATTACGATATTAAGAGGCATGATGGTTCTTCTAGAAGGTATGTAAGCTTTCTTCACATGGTTCATGATTTTGATAGACAAGATATGATAGCTCTATGGAAATTACTCAAACAAAGATTTGGTAATAAGACACCAGAACAAGCTAATTATGATAGAGAAGTCTGGAATTATTTAAAGGTAATGTTTGAACCAAATCATGAAGATGAATGTTGGAGAAGACTAACGCACAATACTGTTAAAGAATGGAAAATTTTTCAACGATGTGGAGTACATGCTTTAACTGTGAATGAGTTGGTGATCTACATGCTTGTAGAAAAGGATTACCCTTTAAAGTTTCACAAAGACATTCTACATCAGATGTTGCGTGTGAAGAAAACACTCAAGCTTCAGCTTAATTATGATGACATGGCATATGAACTGCTCAGGAAGATGGAAGAGTATCTAGGACCCAAGGACAAGAAATAGAATGTATAGTTATTACTGCCACAATGTATAGTTTGACTTAAACATGTATAGTTATTACTGCTAGTATGTATAGTTATTACTGCTAGAATGTATAGTTATTACTGCTAGAATGTATAGTCTGACATTTATCATGTATATGTCCACTTGCAGTCAAGCTTTATTGTATTTGCAGTTTCCATTTATCATGTATATGCACTTGCAGGCACTTAGTAACATGTTACTTCATTATAAAGTTGAAAATTGACTTTAGAAAGTCAAGTAATCTGGTTCCAGCTAGGGGCAAGTAACATACTTACATACTACTGCATTAAACTAGATAGACTATAAAATCCCAGCATTGTAATGGGGCAAATTAAATGAAGAGTCATGACTAACAGTCTGAACTCAAAATATGACTCTATGATTTAGACACCTAAATAAATACTTCATGTGACCATATGTAACATCTTGAATTTAGTCACACAAACACTCAATGTGACTAATATCAAGGTTAATGATAACTGAGTTCACATTTTGCTATACATATTAGTCACATGAATATTTCAGTGTGACTATTTTCAATGTATTGGTCACATATAATACCCTTATAATGTGGCCATAAACATAATTTAGATGCACATTTGTGGTATGGTGTTACTATTGTATAGCCTATAGTCACATGATTGTGCTACAATTAAATGTGACCATACACATTAGGAATTGGCAGGCAAACACACACTTAACTTTAGACACACATATTAACTTACGTGACTATTTGTATCGAATTTTGGTCACACTTAATCATGTATGCCTATGGTTTAGTGTGACCATATATGACATTTGGTCACACATCTCAAGTGTGTGACATATATTTGTCACTTTTAAATGCATATCGTGACTATGCTTCAAACTTACTTTTCAGTTGTCACACATTTCAAATTCATATGTGGCTAAATTTTCAACAAAAACTAGCAGTCACGCTTAAATAATGTGTGACAAACTTGAGCATATGATTTAGCCACATACACAATTACTTCGTGTGACCATATATGGATTTTGGTCACACTTTTCAATTGCGTGACCTATATTTGTCACATATGTATATATATAGTGTGACTAATGTTTCAACCTTATTTGTATCCGTCACACGTCCCAAATTATAAGTGACTAAAAAATCAAAAAAAAATTACCAGATACGTATAGTCACGAAAATATTCAAATGTGTGGCTATAGCCTCGGATGTAATTCCGAAATGGTCACACAAGTCGGATCAAGTGTGGCTGTTTATTTTATTCTGGTACATTTAGTCACATAAAAAGGCGACTGTGTGGCTGTTCGAAAAACAGCATGTGTGACTAAATCTCATTTTTGTACTAGTGCACTCACTAAATCCCTTGCATACACTTTTTCAGAATACGCAGATTTTTGGGGTACTTTTACCCACATGAAATCACAACAAAATAAGCTCTAAAACTCACACAAAAAATTCAGCATGGTCCTTCATGAGCATATAAACTTCTCCCAGAAGACCATGCACTAAAAACAAACACAAGTGCTCTTTGAAAAATCAAACATAAAAAGTATCCAGATTCAGATATGAACGCACACCAAAATGTTTTGACCTAACAAACATATTTGCAAAACTTATTAACGCATACCCTTCGCGTGGAAGTCAAAGGGAATATAGAACTCAATTTATCCAGAAGGTCTAACCCAAATTGCACTTTTAAAACCATTTTTGACCTCAATACTTTTAACCTAAATCTGTCCCGGTTTAACTGTTTTGACACCTTTACTTACAAAAATCATTAGACAGTATTCCGGACCACGAAATCGCTCGTGGCTAGACTTGTTGGAAAGCACGTTCTCTGAACTACAATTTAGACTCAAGAATCATCAATTAACTCATCTCCATCTATTAAATATCTTCGTATCCTTACAGCACTATGAATCTGTCCAAACCCTAACTCAATAACTAACATGTTTTATACCCTAATCTCTTCACCAATCATCATAATATTACTAATTATTGATCCCAACATGTTATATATCATAAATTTATAGAAGTAAATATAAACCCTAGATCCATCATAACTTGTATTACATGAATCAAATCAATAATTAAATGAATTAGGGATCACTAGGCATACCTTAAGCTTGTTTTTCTTCACAATAATGAAACCCTAATTTTTTTCTTCTTGTTCCTCCCCTTGATCGACCGTATGTCTCAAAAAAAGAGGTGAGGGGGTTTTGGTTTTGTATTTATAGTACCCTATGATCATTCTAGATAACCCTTTTAATTAGTAATTATAATTAGACTAAAATTTGTTTCCTTTTTTCCCCCTAAAACCCAAATCCGCCCCCCCCTATATATATTTTTATATTTATTTCAATATTAATTATTACACATAAAACCTTGTATTTTATTATTTTATAAAAGCCTATACCGAAATCTAACAACTTACGCGATAAACCTTCATTTTACGACAACCTGAATAATTATCATTTTCAGAGTTTCCAAAAATAGAATTTCACACTCATTATTAATATAACCCATAAAACCGAACACCACTTAATTTACCAACGCTCACAAACTTGAACACAACTCATTTCGCAAAACCCCGAACACAAAACCATACAAGTCATTTCCACGTCACCAAAGTGAACAAAATGAACTTATTCAAAACAACACTACTCAAGACACACCAATAGAGTCACACAAAGGATTTGGTGCCAAAGCACACATTTATCACACATATGCCACACAAAAACACTTAAGTCACACCAAGCAAAAATTAAATTGATCGAAACTAATAGTTAGACTAACCTGCTAAAATCACGGTTGTTACATCATCCCCCACTTAGGGAAATCTCGTGCCGAGATTTAGCTACTTGTCTCACCAACCACATCAGAAAACAAATTTGGGTACTTAGACCTCATCTGATCCTCGCGTTCCCAAATAAACTCAGGACCACGCTTCGAATTCCAACGCACCCTTACTAAAGCTATCTTACAACGCTTCAAAGTCTTGACCTCTCGGTCCATAATCTCAACAGGTTCTTCGACAAAATGAAGGGTCTTGTCAACCTTAATCTTATCTAATGGCACATGCAGACTAGCATCCGCCAAACATTTCTTTGAATTGGATACGTGAAACGTATCACGTACACCACTTAGCTCCTGAGGTATTTTCAGTCGATATGCCACAAGTCCAATCCTTTTCGTAATCTCAAACGGTTCTACGTATCTTGGTGCTAATTTGCCTTTCTTACCGAAATGCACAACACCCTTCCAAGGAGACACTTTCAGCATCACAAGATCACCAACACTAAATTATAAAGGCTTACGGCGATTATCCGCATAACTCTTTTGGCGATCCCTTGCTGCCTTAAGTCTTTCCTTAATCTGAAAAACCTTATCCGTAGTCTCTTGCACTAGTTCAGGACCAATTAGTTTGCTAGTCCCAACCTCTACCCACAGAAAAGGTGATCTACATTTCAACCCATACAACATTTCAAACGGCGCACACCTAATACTGGAATGATAGCTGTTATTATAGGAGAACTCAGCTAAAGGTAAATGAGTATCCCAGCTTCCTCCAAAATCGATAGCACATGCTCTAAGTAAATCTTCTAAAGTCTGAATCATTCACTCACTTTGCCCATCCGTCTGTGGATGATAAGCTGTACTCATATCCAAACGTGTATCCAAAGCCTTCTGTAGCGACTGCCAGAACTGCGAGGTAAACCTATTGTCGTGATCAGATATAATAGACACTGGCACACCATGTCATGCCACAATCTCATTGATATAAATTCTTGCCAACTTCTCCATCTTATAATCCTCACGAATGGCCAGAAAATGTGCAGACTTCGTCAGCCTGTCCACTATGACCCATATCGTGTCATGCCCATTACTTGTTCGAGGCAACTTGGTAATAAAATCCATCGTTATATTCTCCCATTTCCATTCAGGGATCGGCGGTTGTTGTAGTAATCCAGAGGGTTTCTGATGTTCAGCCTTAACTTTCAAACAAGTCAGACACTTACTAACATACTCGGCTATTTCCCTCTTCATTCCTGGCTACCAATAAGCATCTCTAAGATTGTAATACATCTTGTCAGATCCTGGATGAATTGAGTATCTCATTTTATGAGCCTCGTTCATGATCAACCTTCTTACATCTCCCACCATCGGGACCCATATCCGATCCAAGAAATATAATCCACCATCCTCCTTTTTCTCCATTTGTTGATCCAACCCACGCAGCATCTCAGCTATTGCGTTTTCATCCTTGAGCCCTTCCTCTTGATTCCTGATTGCAAGGTCATGCACATAGCTCGCACACGCTTAGGCTTAATCCTCTCCTTTCTACTCAACGCATCAGCCACCACATTCACCTTTCCAGGATGATAGCGAATCTCACAATCATAATCACTAAACAATTCAATCCATCTTCTCTGTCGCATATTCAGCTCCTACTGGCTGAAGATATGCTGAAGACTCTTATGATCTGTATAAACAACACTCTTTGTGCCATACAGATAATGTCTCCAATTCTTGAGAGCGAACACTACCGCACCAAGCTCTAAATCATGAGTGGTGTAATTCATCTCATGAATCTTGAGTTGTCGGGATGCATAGGCTATCACTTTCCCTCTCTGCATTAGTACACATCTAAAACCTTTTTCGACGCATCACAATACACCACAAAGTCATCTGGTCCGTCTGGAAGCGCCAGAATAGGTGCATTGCACAAACTATCCTTTAATGTTTGAAAAGCCATCTCCAACGGTCACCGTGGTTGCAAACCTCTCCACTTCTTCTCCATCAATGTTTTCCATATACACCCCGTCCTTGTCCGAACTTAGAGTTCTGCTAGCGGGAACTCGGATTCTGCAGTTAGTCCGCTTCATCCTACCACTTCCCTTACAACCGGTAGCAAAATGATAGCCCAACGAAACTTCTTACGCGAGGGAGGTGACATACTATAATCGACGTATACAATACTAAATATAGGGGACAAAATAGTCATCCAAAAATCGCCAGAAAACAACTCGTAAATTTAGGAAAAATAATCATATAAATTATCATACTTATATATATAGACCCTAAATGCATCTATATGAGGGACTCTTAGGTTATAGTCTAGGTTCAACCACCTACTTCTCTATAACCAAGGCTCTGATACCAATCTGTCACACCTCGCCAAGGCGGAAACGCGAGTGTAACTTCATGGATATCATCACAACACATGGTGTCTAAATAGAGAATTACTACATGCACATAAATAGAGCAAAGTACAGACACAAAGTGTCGTAACGATACCCCAAAAGAAAATAACCAAAACAAATCTCCAAAGGTATCTTCAATAGAACATAAAGTACTAGTCGAAAGGCATTGAAGTATCACAATCAAAGTCAAATATATTCAAATCAAAACATAAAGATAAATCGTTCTCAAATGCAACTAAGTCTCGTCTAGTCGCTTCCCTCTACCTTAGCCTTAGAATGCTCACCTGAAAATGATGCTTAAAAACGTCAACATAATGTTGGTGAGGTTCATAGGTTTAAGACACACAATATATCTCAGGCAACCAGTTCGCTGTGATTATAAAACATAGCAGGACAGTAAGACAAGTCATTATACTAGATAGCATGCAATCTCAGTCATTCAACCAACATACCACTTAAGGGACATAAGGGACGGAACGTGCCCACGATCTAAATATCAATATCCAACATCAATTTGGGACGGAACGCGCCCACGATCCAAGTTCACAATAATGGGTAATCATTACCCTCTGATCAGACCACACAGAATAATAGTGAGTAGAACTCCTACTCTCCAATTGGATAATGGGAGCATAGCTACCCTCCAAATGGACCACACATAATCACTACATAATAATCTCATAACATGCAGTACACTACATATGATGGATGTCTAAGGTTCATGTAAACCGCCATGGATCACCTAGACTCCATACTAACCACTACCAAACACTTACACTCACTAAATCCCTTGCATACACTTTTTCAGAATACGTAGATTTTTGGGGTACTTTTACCCACATGAAATCACAACAAAATAAGCTCTAAAACTCACACCAAAAATTCACCACGGTCCTTCATGAGCATAAAAACTTCTCCTAGAAGACCAAGCACTAAAAACACACACAAGTGCTCTTTGAAAAATCAAACATAAAAAACTATCCAGATTCGGATCTGAACGCACACCAAAATGTTTTGACCTAACAAACATATTTTCACAACTTATTAACGCATACCCTTCGCGTGGAAGTCAAAGGGAATATAGAACTCAATTTCTACAGAAGGGCTAACCCAAATTACACTTTTAAAACCACTTTTGACCTCAATACTTTTAACTTAAATCTATCCCGGTTTAACTGTTTTGACACCTTTATTTGAAAAAACCATTAGACTGACTTTCGGACCTCGAAATCGCTTGTGGTCGGACTTTTTGGAAAGAAAGTTCTCTGAACTACAACTTAGACTCAAGAATCATCAATTAACTCATATCCATCTATTAAATATCTTCATATCTTTATAGCACTATGAATCTGTCCAAACCCTAACTCAATAACTAACATGTTTTATACCCTAATCTCTTCACCAATCATCATAATATTACTAATTATTGATCCCAACATGTTATATATCATAAATTTACAGAAGTAAACATAAACCCTAGATCCATCATAACTTGTATTACATGAATCAAATCAATAATTAAATGAATTAGGGATCACTAGGCATATCTTAAGCTTGTTTTTCTTCACAATAATGAAACCCTAATTTTTTTCTTCTTGTTCCTCCCCTTGATCGACCGTATGTCTCAAAAAAAGAGGTGAGGGGGTTTTGGTTTTGTATTTATAGTACCCTATGATCATTCTAGATAACCCTTTTAATTAGTAATTATAATTAGACTAAAATTTGTTTCATTTTTTTCCCCCTAAAACCCAAATCCGCCCCCTATATATATTTTTATTTTTATTTCAATATTAATTATTACATATAAAACCTTGTATTTTATTATTTTATAAAAGCCTATACCGAAATCTAACAACTTACGCGATAAACCTTCATTTTACGACAACCTGAATAATTATCATTTTCAAAGTTTCCCAATATAGAATTTCACACTCATTATTAATATAACCCATAAAACCGAACACCATTAATTTACCAACGCTCACAAACTTGAACACAACTCATTTCGCAAAACCCCGAACACAAAACCATACAAGTCATTTCCACGTTACCAAAGTGAACAAAATGAACTTATTCAAAACAACACTACTCAAGACACACCAATAGAGTCACTAAAAGGATTTGGTGCCAAAGCACACATTTATCACATATATGCCACACAAAACACTTAAGTCACACCAAGCAAAAATTAAATTGATCGAAACTAATAGTTAGACTAACCTGCTAAAAACACGGTTGTTACAACAAACACATCAAGTACTACGACAGTAAGTTAAGAACCATACATGTTTAACACATAATTGTCAAATAATGTCTTGCCCCAAACACTCCTCTCATTTGAACTTCTTACTCAACTTCTTGTACCCTTTGGGAAGTTTCATTATCCAACGCCCCAAGTTCTTCATCATCCCCTTGGTTTGCTTGAACTCCGGTGATTCATTCGCAATCGGTGGAAGTTGATGCAAGTATTCCGGTGGAGGGATCCTTGAGTTTGGCAAGCCGTCATCGTCACTCATTGATGATGATGATGATGTTTGAGCACGAGGACGTTTGCCTTTGTCAACCGCTACCCTAAAATCGCTTAAGGGAACAAAGGTGTGTTGAATTTCATCATAATCGGGAACAAAACCTAAGGCATTTCTAGGAATGGGTGCCAAAGCTCTATAAAGACGAGTTAAGAGCATTCCATAAGGCATTGCCATGTTACCTTGAATCGGAATATCGGCCATTCGCTTGGCGATATAGAATGCAAGATTGAAAGGTTGACGGGTGGACACACTATACATCATGTAACATAGATAAGCATTGATGTGATCTAGATTTCCTACCGTGCTAATGACGTTGGCTCTCAAAACTTCTTCTAGCTTCCTAAATTCGGGCTTGAGTTCATTTAGCTCCATAGCAAATGGATCTCTAGCCACTTGCTTACCTCGATGTACCCTAGTTGGGTTATTCCTAGGTAAGAAAAGATGTTCCCTAATGGTTTCTTTGTCGGTCAAGGGAGTGGTATATGGTGCCGTTCTTTGAAGGTTTGATTCAAGAATAGTCAAAGACCATTTATCGGAGTAGACACATGTTCCATAATTTGGAACTCCTAAGACCTCACCAAATTGATCTAGGGGAATATTGAACAAGGTTCCATTGATACTAAAGTGAATGCTCAAAAGACCATTGTCACTTGAACTAAGACCTATGGTGGCATAGAACTCAAGAATGAACCTAGGTACTATAGGCTCATCAATATCTAGGAGACTATCAAAATGAATTATGGCTAATTGCTCGCAGAGATTGGTGTCTTCATAGAATGAGGGGTCTACTACCCTACCCTTGGTTTTGTGATGTTTGGGAAGGTAATCGAGAGTCTTTTTGTGATCGTAATTGGTTGCAGGAGGCATAGTTATCCTAGACACGAAAAATATATAGTTTAGTTAAAATTATCAAAAGTATATATATATGTCTAGTGTGTGCCTACATGGGGACAATGTGGAGGTGCGGTTATCTCGACTCATTTTGATGCATGAAAATTATGTTTATGCAAGTTTTATGATAAAACAAGAGATAACCCAAACGCTCCTACTTCAATGTAGCTACGATTGAATGTACCCGAAAATATATATTAATTATGTATTCCCTTTAGCATTCAAGAGACATTATGCAAGTGATGCTCAAAACATAATGTTTTTGTATTTGTATGAACAATGTCCAAAAAATATTTTTCCTAGTCGTGAGAAGATTTTAGCAAAAATTTCTCATGGGGTTTTTGATGAATAATGACAATGTACTACAAGATGCAATTCCTAACTATGAAAAACATGATTTGTTATGCAATTTAGTAAATATGCTCCATGATTTTTCAAGAATTATGCATAACCCCAAGTTTTGGTTTTGTGCATGAAATAGAAATCCTAGACGCAGATCATGAATGCAAACATGTTAAGGATACAGTGATGATTTGAGCACAATTTGGTTGAGAAAGATGGCCTAATTTGTGAGTTTGGTGAATTATTGGTCGTATTTCCAGTGGGTGATATGTTTTGGAGTGAATGATGAATAGTGCAGGAGTTTATTTAATATAAAAACCTAGTCATCATTTGACGGATCCGGCGGATACCAAACAAGGGTTCCGCCCTTGTTGTCGTTTGGATCCGCAGGATCAGAGTACAAGTTTTGACTTTTGCCGTGTTTTGGGTAATCTAAGGTTTGAGCTAATGTCTAATCTACTCACTAGGTTCCATTAATCCTAAGCCAATTCTAAGATAATTGAAAGGTTCTCTCTTGAGAGGTTTTGTGAGGATGTCGGCAATGTTGTCCTCTGAGAAAACTTTCTCAATTGAGATGTTTCCCTTCTGAACATTGTCACGAAGGAAGTGATGACGTATCTCTATGTGTTTGGTTCTAGCATTTTGGACTGGGTTTTTGCTAAGATCGATAGCTCTTTTATTGTCACAAAGAATGGGGATGTCGTTGAGTATAATTTCGTAGTCGACGAGAGCTTGTTTCATCCACAGTGCTTGTTGGCAAGCTTTTCCTGCTGACACGTAATCGGTTTCAGTTGTTGATATGGCGAGAGCTGTTTGTTTCTTTGCAAACCATGAGGTGAGCCAATGTCCTACAAAAGTACAAATACCGCTAATACTTTTCCTATCAACATAGTCATCGGCATGGTCTGAGTCGGCATACACTATGGTTTCTACACCTGTCCCTTTGGGATACCATAATCCTAAATGTATAGTGCCTTTTATGTACCTAAATATCGGTTTAACGGCTTCAAGATGGGATGTTTTGGGATCTTCTTGAAAGCATGCACATAGACAAACACTAAACATGATGTCCGGTCTACTAGCCGTTAGGTAGAGTAAACTAACAATCATCCCTATGTATTTAGTGTTATCTACGGATTCACTTTCGTCATCTTTGGTTAGTTTGGTTTCGGAAGACATTGGTGTTTTCATGGGTTTTGAATCGTCAAGACCAAACTTCTTAAGCATATCCTTGATATACTTAGATTGGTTGAAGAATATCCCATCTTCTAATTGTTTTATTTGGAGACCTAAGAAAAAGTTTAGTTCCCCCATCATACTCATTTCAAACTCGTCATGCATGATTTTTGAGAAATCGTCACATAACTCTTGACAAGTTGAACCGAATATAATGTCATCCACATATATCTGGACGATGATAATATGTGATCCCTTTTTCTTGGTGAAGAGAGTATTGTCTACTAGGCCCATGGTATACTTATGTTCAACTAGGAAGGTCTTAAGTCGATCATACCTAGCTTTTGGTGCTTGCTTAAGTCCGTATAATGCTTTCTTAAGTTTGTAGACATGATTAGGTTTTTCAAAAATCGGCAAAGCCGGGAGGTTGTGCTACATATACTTCTTCATTTATGAAACCATTTAGAAATGCACTTTTGACATCCATTTGAAATAGTTTAAAGTCATATGCATATGCATATGCAAGTAATATCCTAATTGACTCAAGTCTAGTTACGGGTGCAAAAGTCTCATCATAATCTATACCTTCTTGTTGATTATAGCCTTGTGCTACTAACCTAGCTTTGTTTCTAGACACAATGCCATTTTCGTCCATTTTATTTCTAGAACTCGAGGTATGTTTTGTTCGTTTAACATGGTTCTACTCATTTCTTGAATGGTCCTATTTTTGCGTTCTACCACACCGTTAGATTGAGGGGTTCGTGGAGCCGAGAAATTATGAGTTATGCCATTGGCATCACAAAAAGCTCCGAATTGGAATTCGTTGTCGAATTCAAGACCATGGTCAGTTCTAATTGATACTATGTTACTTCCTATTTGATTTTGAATTTTCTTACTTAAGATTTCAAATTTATCAAATGCTTCGTTTTTAGTATTTAGAAACTTAGTCCATGTATACCTAGAGTAGTCATCTACTATTACCAAAGTATAGAAGTTTCCCCCATAACTTTGTATAGCGGATGGACCAAACAAATCCATGTGTAATAATTCTAGACACCTAGATGTAGACACCATGTTTTTAGCCTTATGGCTATTATGAACTTGTTTTCCTATTTTACAAGCATCACAAAAGTGTTAGTCATATTTCAACTTGGGCAGGTTCCTAACGAGTTCCTTAGATGATAAGGATAGAATTAACCTCATATTGGCGTGACCTAAGCGTCGATGCCATAGAGTTGAGTTTTCGTCCAAGGAGGTAAGACAAAGCTTGTCTTTAGGTGTTTTGTCGAGTTTCATAACGTAAACGTTATTCTTCAAAACACCTTTTCCTACAGTTATGCCATCCTTAAGTATTTTACTTCCATTTTCACTGAAAAAGACGTTATACTTTTTGCGGCATAATTGACTAATACTAAGCAGGTTAAATCCTAAGTTATCTACATGAGCAACATCATCAATAGTGAGAGAGTCATGAGAAATCGTACCTTTTCCGATGATTTTACTTTTAAGCTTGCTACCGAATGTGACATTACCTCCGTCATACACTTGGTAGTCTGAGAAAAGGCTTTTGTTTCCCGTCATGTGCCTTGAGCACCCACTATCTTTGATCCATTCATCAGGTTCTAGTTCAACTTTTAAGCACACCTAAGTTCAAGAAAAACTCAAGCGTTTGGTCCCCAATATCTCATGGGTCCGTTTGGGTTAAATGTTCCATGGCATGAAGTTGGGACCTTGAAAGTTTCTAGACATGTTTTGGTTCCAATTTCTTTGATAATGATGTTGCGAGTTAAAGTTACTCTTTGGAAAAGGGTGTTTGGGAAAACTAGTTTTGGGTGCCTGTTGAACCGTTTTAACTCTATACTCATTTCTAACTTGACCTTTTCCTATAGACACTGATGGTTTTTGTTTATTATCAGTAGTACTAGTACTAGGTTTTCTAGTGACTCTAACGAATTCAGTACGGTCAGTTTTTAGAACCTTCTGTTCACAACCTGTACCGGCGGATCCTTTTGGCACAACTGGCGGATCCAAAACTTTGGATCCGTCAGATCCGTCAGTTTCTGACTTAGTTAGAACAGTTTCTTTTTCTTTCACTGTTTGTTTCTCAAACTCACCTAAGCTTCCTAGTTTCATAAATCCTAGTCCGGTTTTATCATTAGGTAGTTTTTGTATCTTCATTATCTCATCTGCACAACTTATATTTTTATCAAACTTTCTAAACTTAGAATTTTGTTTGATGAGTTCTTCCTGTGTTGACTTAAGTGTTTCTAGTTCTATCTTAAGCTCCTGACATAACACACATGTTTCTTTAACACTTTTACCCTTTTCAATTCTTATCTCCTTTTCTTCTAACCAGTGAACTTCGTTTTCTAAAAGTGTCGTTTTGGTTTTTAAGAATTTATTCTTGTTTATGATTTTAAGGGTAATTTCACACAGTTTGTTATATTCTATTTCTAAAGATTCATCATCTATAGAGGAGTATGATGAGTTAGAATGTACCTCTTCTGTGTCGTGAGCCATGAGAGCAATTTCTTCGTTCTTAGGCTCATTATCATCTCCTTCACTATCACTCCAAGCTCCACTTACAAAGGCTCTTTGAGATTTGTTCTTTGGAGGCTTTGGACATTCACCTATCAAGTGACTAGAGTCTCCACACCTATAACACTTCCTATCTATCTTTCCTTTTCTATCAAGAGAGGATTTCTTTTCTTTACGAGGTGGTCTAACGAACTTTCCTCGTCTCTTGAAGAATTTCTTGAAATCTCTTACCGCCATGGCATATTCTTCATCTTCACTACTAGAACATGACTCTTCATCACTTGACTCTACTTTAGCTTTCAAGGTAATGGACTTCATTTTCTCCTTCTTGCCTTTAACTATTTCTGAGTCTTTTTTCATCACCATTTTGTGAACTTTGAGGTTTCCTATGAGCTCATCCAGTGTCATACTTGAAAGATCCTTAGATTCTTCAATAGCTGTCACCTTTGCTCTCCACTTCGGATGGAGTGCTCTTAGAAATTTCCTAACAAAATTCTTACTAGAAAAAGATTCATCAAGTGCTTTAAGAGATGTAATGATATTATTAAACCTAGAAAAAGCACTATCAATGGTCTCATCTTCAGAGATAACAAATTGTTCATATTGTTGAACAAGAAGATCAATTTTGTTATCTTTGACTTGTGAGTTCCCTTGATGACTGATGATTAGTGATTGCCAAATATCTTTAGCCGTTTTACACACGAAAACTCTTTCATATTCCTTTTTAGGTAAGGCATTGTAAAGCATCATTTTGGCTTCATTATTCTTAGCAATTAACCTCTTTTGTTCATCACTATGACGAATAAAAGAGTTACCTATATCCCGACCACCTGAAATATCACTACTTATGGGTTTGTAATCACCCTCTACAATAATATACCACAGATCTATGTCCTTTGACTTCACATATGTCTCAAAGAGATTTTTCCAATATATGAAACAATTTGGTTCAAATAGTGGTGGTCTTTGCATAGATTGCACTTCTTTAAAGTTTTCAAAATCCATGATCGTTTCAAGTTTTTAAAATACAATATATTTTTAAAATCTTGAGTAACACCGCTTTGATACCAATTGTGGAAAACTAGAAGGGGGGTTGAATAGTTTTACCGTTTAAAATTAATTTGCTTTGTTACTTATTGTGATTTCAAAGTCAAGTAAACAATCAAGCACACAAACAAGAGATATTAGTAAATAAGTAAAGAGAGGAAAGATCAAACCACACAACACAGTTGTTTATAGTGGTTTGGCTACAAGGACTCTCTTCCTTGCCCTACTCCACTCCTCGAGCCTCTAACTCGAGAGTTTATCTTCACTAAGAAACAAGCTCCCTTCTAGGCGGAGAAAACCTTTACCCGTCGCTTAATCTTTTTCCAGTACTAAGCTAAACACCGAGTTCTTTACAAGGGTACAGCCACTCTCGTTTGGTTTTTTACAAGGGTACAACCACTCCCGTTCACTCTATGTGTTTTGAGGACTAAAACACTAACCGGACTCTACTGTATGAATGATACTAACTATGATGTGTGACTAATACAAGAATACACAGACTCTATGTTAGAAGGAAGATAACAGACTATTACTCCTTATATGTTGAGATCTTCTTTGCTACAAAAGGAAAGATCTATGAAATGTTAGTAAGCTAAGGGTTAGTGATATGCAAATGAATGAGTATGTATTTTAAGCTGTATAAGTGATGAAATGGCCAAATGATCAGCTTGCTATTTATAGGCAAAGCTGATCAACAGGCGGCGGATCCGGCGGATCCCTAAATATGGATTCGTCCGTGTATCCAATTGGATCCGTCGTGTCAGGCCAACTAAGAGATCTTCAAATCTTTCCAAATCTTGCCATATCTTTCCATATCTTCAAATGTCAACTCTTTGGCTTGAAGATCTAAACAAAATATCACAAAATCTTACCAAGATTGTGTACATGATGCATGCCATGATGTCATCCTAATATTTAACTAATAAAGTTTCTATTTTAAGAAATAAACATGTAAACTTGTATATGTTATTCCTAGTGAACTTTGTAATGTAAAATGTGTTTGTAAAATGCTTATCACTATAAATGTAAAAGACTTAATCTTATTTATGCTTTGCTTAAAGATAAACTTTGTAATTGTCATTAACAAAACTAAGCAAAGATCGTAAAATATAAATAACGTTTTTAGGACGATATTTGTATTAACAGTATTCCATCTAACCTGCTTTCTCTTCACTCAATGCTCAAAACAATATAAGAAAAAGGTTTCCTACTTCTTAGCCATTCTTATGACATTCATCTATTCCTATCTTAAAACTCCCTCTATACAAATAAATCTCTCTTTCTTTGTCTACAAAACCTTTGTCTAGTGTATTTAAGGACTTTCTCTCGAGTAAACAATATTTTCTAAACACACAAACCGTTTCCTAAATTAATCGGACATAATAATTGAGTCATTGTAAAATATTTAACCTAAGGAATCTTATGTGACATTAAAAGTTTGACCTTTCGTAAAGCATAATGCATCTCCGCGTCATGATTAGCAAAATTAATAGTGCGCTAAGATATTTATAAAAACCAAGAACCTCTTCTACGACTAGTGTAATACCGGATCCCGCAATCTTAAAGGGCCGGATCCCTTTCTCAAAGGATCCGGCAGAACCGGCAGTACAGAGAAACAATTTATATCACAGCCCCTTATTCCCCTTATCCATCCATCCAAAATAAAACATAAATATACTACTTTCTTAGGACTCAATCCTACCTCAGCTCAAATCCTCATCCTCGTAAGTATTTGGCCTCCTCTACACTCATTTTTTTTTTTTTTTTTTTTTTTTTAATTTATCATCGCAAGTTAACTTGAGTAGGTATTGGTTAATCATCCCTAAAAATTCATGTTCTCATAATTAGGCATTAGGAATGATATCTACATCTAACATCATAAAAGGAAATTAGCATATTGTTAATACAAGTAAAAACTTTACACTAAATCACTTGAAAAGAAACATTTCCTTCTATTCATCATAACGTTTAAATCAATTTGTATAGGTCTCATGATGCCACACATTTATGATTTTGATCATCATCCAACCAACGCCTATATTCTAAAAATCTCGTTAGAACCTTACGCACCTATAAAGTTCGTTAGTAGATTCGAAAACCTTGAGTCACGCTATATTCATGAAGGTTGGGTCTTGGATCCTACTATAATTTTTCAGAGAGAAATTAAGAGAAGTTTTCAAGCTATTAAATTTGACTGTCTACTAAAAATTAACGAACGAATTTGTCCACGTTTCATTTTAGAATTCTTCCGCGACATTAGTCTCGTATGGAACGAGGATCGTTCCCTCTCACTTTGGTTTTGCATTCAAAACTATAGGTTCTTCATGCCTCTCGAGCAGTTCGCTCAAATTCTTGGGATTCCAAATCTCGGGAAATTTGGCTATACGGAAGAATTCTCTCTTAACTCTGTGAGTCAAGAAGAAGACGGTCCATATTACAAATTCGCCCCTCCTGCCGAAGAATTAATCAATGTTGTTTGTAACTCACCAAATGTCAGAGGTCCTGACAAAATCCGTATGCTCGAACTCCGCATCTATCTTCAACCCATGGCGGTTATTCTACGTGAAAATGTCTTAAGTCTGTTAGGAGATCGTAAGTATTTACCCGCCTGTTGTGCTCACATGCTTTACTGCATTGAACTTCAACAACCGTACAATCTTGCCTATTTCTTCGCTAAGCGAATCGTACATCTCAAGGATAGTCCAAACAAACTCATTTCTTACGGGATGTTCCTAACTCGTCTCTTTCGTTGTCCTTTTATGACTACTTACCCATCCCTTCTAAATCCACAATACTATCTTGTCGACAAGGTAATGGAACCCCTAAATGAAACACACTTAACGTCCTTTCTCATTCCCTAAATCATCTATCAATCCCGTCCTCATCAAAAGAAGATGAATGAAGCTACTCATTATTAAAGAGAGTCTAAAGGAAAGTTATGATTTGAAGAAACTTGTGTGTTATTTTTATCTATGTGTAAAAACCGTGTTAGTCGTTATGGTCACGTTTTCTATGTCTCTTACTATGTATTATGTTTGATCATATATTGTACTTGGTTACTTTTGTGTGTTTCTTACATGCTCTTTTTAGTGTATCTTACTTGTATATATGTATTAATGTTGTCTGAAGTGTTAGATTTGTTTTTTGACTAGTAAGTATACTTCTACAAAACCACTATGAAAGAATTAGTCTCAGAAGCCGGATTCCTTAGTTATAACTAGCCGGATCCCTTTTAGAAAGGATCCGGAGGATCCGGGCATACAGAGTGAAAATTTATACCACCTCTCATCACACTCAACCATTCTAACCGTATTACACTTGTTATTCATCTCCTACTAGTCACATTTGAGCTGAATTTGAGATTAGTGGTTCTTTTGATCTTTTAGGATTAACTTAAGTTTCTTCCGAGATGTTTATGATTTATCATCTTCAAAATAACCACCATTTCTCAGTACCACTTCTTGCATCATCTCCTTCTGATCATTATACACTTATCTATAATTTAAATGAATTTGTAACAAATTTATTTCCACCTTTTCTACCTCAAAATGCTCTAAAACCAATCTATTAATTCTTATGATTTTTAAAGAATTTTTAAATTTTCATACAACCTTTCTCTGAAATCTAAAAACAATTAACACTTAGTGGTATGATTTTCTTAACTCATATTCACTTATTAGCCTACCTTAGATTTCTTTCTCCTTACTAAAAGACCATTAATGGCAACCTCTCATCATTAGTCTTAAACCACTCAGGATTTTCACACTTAAGACACTTTCTCACACTCATTACACTAGAAAACATAGGGCTGCTATAGCTTAATCATAATTATTTATCCCTCACACCTGATCTGTTAGCCGGATCCCTCAGCTAAAGCTAGCCGGATCCCTCTTGAAAAGGATCTGCTGGATCCGGGCAAACAGACACAGGTTTGATCATCAAAAACCTTCCAAAACTCAACTTTATCCACTCAAACACTCCACGTTGCCTTTATTATATCTCCTAGAATGTTGTATCACTGTAGTTGACCTTGATGCATACATATCATTGCAGTTCAAAGGATTTTAGTGGTTTAGGCTTTAATTACCATACTTGATCCTTCATTATTTAAACCACTTGTGTTTTTGCTTCCAAACTACACATAAACAAACCATCTTTTACTGAAAACTCACCTTCTAAACTTACCTAAAAACATGACCAAAGCACCAACTGCAAGATCATCCACTAGGAGTCCACTAAGAAAATCCGCACGAATTGTGTATGAAATATCCTCAACCGAAGCCTCACCCATCAAAATATCTTGTACTAAAACACCTCTATCAAACTAAATCCAAACCCCTCCTTCAAATGAGCCAACTCCACCACAACTTGCTTCCACCAAAACAACCTCACCACAAACTAATCCTTCAAATGAGCCAACACCTATCTCAACTCAACCCATACTTGCTTCACCTCTTCAAGCTCAAATCCTTTCCTTTACCACACCTCCTACCTCTCCTCATCCATTCTTGAACTCATTTGAGGACTTACCTCCTATACCTTCTAATCCACCACCATTGCCCACATTCTCTTCCTTTGAGAGATTGTCAACCCAACCACCATCCTATCACCTAGATGTTGACATAAACATACCACCACCCATAGCAAACTTGCCTTCCTCTCCTCCACCCTCAAATGACCCATTTTGTGTTAAGAGAAGATATCAACCATCTTAACCACCTCAACCAAACAATGACACACTTCCACCCACACATACTTTTCAACAACACCCATGGTACATCCACAACCTTTCCATCTAGGTGCTTCCACCTCAAACATGCCTCAAAAACCTTCTATCTTAGGACCTCAACAAACAAACCACAATGATACTTGTCATTATTGTCAACATGTCCAAACCTTAGTGCATGAACTACGTGATGAAGTACGTTTCATGTTCTACCATCTCCTTGAACGTCTTGAAGACGTCACCAAACCTAACCTTCCCGAAAAACCTTGAAGTGCAAGCACAAGTGGTCTTCCTATTATTAGTCTTAGGCCTAACTTTAGTTACTAGGACTTTTTCATGTTAAGATCATTTTCTTAGTTTTAGAGATTTGACCATTGTTGTATCATTTCTCTTATGTTTATTAAATGATTTATTCATGACTATGTGCTTATGTAAACATATTTGGTGTGTTCATATCATTTTCTATCCTCTTCTATTGCTAACATAATTGTAGGTAGCCGGATCCCTGAGTTTATGCTTGGCGGATCCCTTATGAAAAGGATCCGTGGGATCCGGGCAAACAGATAACTAACAAAATTTTTATGCAGCCAACCTTTCAAAGGGACAACATATACTTGTTTTTCTAACTTTTGTTTTGTAGATTTTCAAAAATACACATGGAGCACCCGACGCCCTCAATGAGGGGGAGCTTTCCTCAAAGCAAAAACGTTGCAAATAATTTGAAATGATCACGTTTAGTCTTCCTAATTACGTGACGCCCTAATCACGGGGGAGCAAACGTCAAGGGGGAGCAACTAAACACTTCTTACTCTTTTTGCTCCATATTTACATCTTTATTTTTCTTATAACTTGCACTCGGGTTAGTTGCTTTTCGACAAAAAGGGGGAGAAAAGTATAAAAGCTTAAATTCAAACTTACGAATTTTATCCTTTTACTTACAATAATTTTATGTTTTGTCATCAACAAAAAGGGGGAGATTGTTAATACAAATAAACATTAAAAACATTTATTTATATTTTACGATCTTTTAATGTTTTGTCAATAACAAACGTAAAATCATTTTAAGAAGATAGATAAAATACGTAAACGCTTTGAGCCAAAAGCTTACTAACTCATTTCATTAAACAAGTAAACCTTAAACATATTTAGTTAACAAGTTTACATAAAACCAAAACCATTTTATAAAAACACTTAAGTAAACTAGTTACTTACATTTTTATATAATACATGTTACTTGTAAATTAACTAGAAAAAGGCTTGGACCATCCATGACCCAAAAACCATAACCCATAATGTAACATATGAACAATCATAACACACAAGAAAGATTGAGATTCGGCCGTGTATTTTAGAGAGAGAGAGTGAGATGAGAAGGAAACTTCTAGTGAGAGAAAATGCAATGTATTAGCTTTGTTACAAATGAAGTTCCAACCCTCTCCTTTGGTGGGAGAGGGTATTTATACAAGTGAAATAAACGCCTCTAGTAGGCTATAGACCGGGCTGACAGTGGGTAAAGGCCCGACTCGACTCCATGGTGAAACGTTATCTAAACTAATATGATTAAACCTACGAGCTACTTAATGCTAATCCATACTCGGGGTGACCGAGTCTTTCATGTGAATATTTATATTTCTAACAATCTCCCCCTAAGGGAGGTCAACCCATAAATTACACTTTGAATTCTAGCATTCTATTACATAAATTAGTGTTCCTAGCTCGTAGTCTTTGATTCTTCTAAGTCTTTAATCTTTGTACTTTCAGCAGTAGACTTTTGATGACTGTTCTTTTGTCTTGGATGATCTTTGAGGATTCTTTGAGGTCATCATCCAACGTACGTCTCCATGTCATCTTTTTGTAGTATCGTCTCCATGTGATGTTGTGATCTTTGAATCGATATGCTCACACTTTTCTGGATCATGATTTTCAGCATCAGGGTTGCGGAAGCAGTGTTGAAAATCTTTCAATTATCATGATTTCTTTGATTATGATGGTGAAGTGTGAGCATGGGGTGATGGATCGGCATCTTTTCGGCAATCAGCTGCAACCGCCAGGGATTCCTGCATACAACAGTTAGCAATAAAACGTCCGACACTTATAGGTTTGGACTTCGAGATTGTTAACAGCGTAGTGTGAAAACTTTCTCGAATCATTGCCAAGGCCGTTCCTAAATCGGATACCCCCGAGAGGGCTTACAAGATCTATCGAAGTACATCAATGATTAGGTGAGTCACTGGAGTTCACTCCACGACTATAGACCGTTTTGAAATTGCCGCAACCACTAAGCGTAATCCACAAGGAATTACCGAAGTGACCTGCTTTCAGGGCTATTTGATGTTGACCCTGGCAGGAATTTCCATTCAATCACTGAGAATTACATTTATAAATTCCCTCATAAATGTTCTGGCAGATTGCTAAGATCTGTGTAGGACTCAGAAGTTTACAGCTGGTGTCCTTAATGTTAAACAACTAGTGTAGAAGTAACATGTATTCCTATGAGATCTTATGATGCATATCGTGGCTCTAGACTCGATAAGTGCATTTTTGGTAGTCGGAGGCTAGAGCGGTGTCTCCTGTTCAATATCAACATGACTCGTAATGAGCGGTCGATAGATTATATAGGGTTCCCCGTGAGAATGAAACAAGTCCTTTTAAGATAACTTGAGTGGCTAGAAGGTTTAGTGCAGTGGGTCACTGGGTCTATGACGTCTTGTCTTCAATACCAGCGTCACCTTAGTAATGACCAGTAGCATATGAGTTGAATCCGGTTTCTGCCCTAAGGTTGAATAATTGGAGTGCTATTTCATTTCACCCTTTCACATAACTTTTCTTTTTAATTCTTCAACCCCTTCTTTCTCCTTTCTCACATTACTCCTTTTTTCATAGTCATACCTAAGGACTTTCTAATACTAACTATTCGGTATTGTCCTTGGGTAGATCCCTCTGGCTCTGGCGGATCATGGGACGGTTTTCCTAACCTTAGCCACCTTATAACTTCATGACTATCCTATGTTGCCGTTAACCAAATCCTTGAAAAATCTCTCAAAGTGTTTATGATTATGAAACACATTTTGCTAACACTTTGAGAGTTTTATACTTTTCAAATGCTCCCCCTTAACATGTGCTCGGATGAATTTATTATAAATTTGCACATGCTGGGTGGAGTTCGCACTTTTTGAATTGATCCACTTTCAGTGAACATGACCGATTCGAGACATACTCACATCACTAGTTAGACTAGCTTGAAATTATTACCCGGCCTGGTCAAGTCCACAGAAAGTTTCTCAAAATGGTACACTCTACTCAGACAAGTCCTCTTCGAGACACGCTTACATCACTGGTTAAACCAGCTTGAAATTATTACCCGGCCAGGACAAGTCCTTTCGATTAATGACATTTTTTGTTTCGTCAATTCATTGGTGAAGTCTGAGTCGCGCTTACATGAGATGCCATATCCTTTTTGTCACCACAAACCATTTGCTCCCCCTCAATATGTGCATTGATATACAAAAGAGTTTAGCACATATTGGAGAGCTTACATTTAAGTCCAAAACATCACATTTTTATCAGATTGCATATTTAAATCACATTCTTTCCCACGATCAGAAATTTCAAACCTTTTGAGATTTTGTGATCCCAATTGATTTAAATAAGTTTAGAAAATATGGGAGAAAATGTGGTCAGGTTTAATATGAGCTGATAATGGAACGATACAATGCTCCCCCTCAATCAATGGGGGAGAATGTTAGTGCCAGGTATGATAAGTGTGAAAGATGTTTAATAAAATCATACACTGACACATAACAACAAGTTTCATTAAATTCACTGCTTATTATGTACAAAGTGACTTGTTTTGATGATATAAATTTTTTGAAATCACTCTCCCCCTCAATCGATGACCCGTTTTCTATTTAAAGAGCTGTAGTCATTGATTGAGTGACAAATTTTATGAAAAACTTCACGTTTGATTGATTTCCGAAAAATTCATGGTACCACCAAGTTTAGCACAAACACTTTCCTAAAGAATCATAGATAGAAAAGTATTCGCGATATAAAGAAGACTTCTCTTCTTATACGAGAAATGATGCACTGAAACGTACATCAAATTGAAGAAACATGGATATAAAGTAATCCATGCCCGGGTGAACTTCACCCAGTGGGAGGAACAGCTGTCTTTTTGGCGACGTGCTTTCCCCATAATGAAGAACGGGTTACAGTCTGAAGTAACTGCAAGCCATCATGACATGTTTTAACAATTCATTTTAACTTCTGCTTGAGCCTCATTTAAAGTCCCATGTCATTATTGAATGCCACTTCTAGGACCGTAAATGTTATCGATAAACAGAAGACATGCCTAGAGGGACTATTTTTTGTATTTTTGTATTTTTTTGATTTTTATGGTTTTTGTAGGTTTAAGATATATACAACGTGGAAAATCTTTTTGAGTTTTTATGATTTATATTTATACAGAGGATACATGAAGAATTACCACCTCTATTCTTCCTTAGATAGATAAGAGTTCAATCAGATCATTTTCCGCCGACTGGTATCGGATGTCCATGTGAATCAAAGTAGCACCATTTGGAATGAGTTTGTAGTTGACTTCTTGTCGAAACAGGTCTAGAAGGATTGTCAATCACATTCTCCAATGGGTGAGCCTTTGACCACTTACTGATATAATGAAACGATTGATTGAGCTGATGAGAATCTGAACGAATAACCCTTTTTGAAGATGATTCTCCAAAACTCGGGTCTAGAGTAAGATTATGGAGGAGGGGTTCATTATCAATCTCGGGAGGTAGAATTCCATGAATTTATTCTTCAACTCCTTGATGAATGACTAGAGATATAATTTCATGAGTTGTTGGAGAAGTACTAACAGATGGTACTTCTTGAACCATTGTGGTTCATGAAGGAGTACCGGTTCTATCAGCAGATATCTGTGCATCAGCGGGAAACATAGGAGATACACCACTTGATGGAGCTGAAAGTATTCTTCAAACCAATGGTTGAAACAGTATATCTTCTTTCTTCAAGGAAGGTGGAACATATAGTGTTGAAGAAACTTGGTTTGCACGACTCCTGAACTGATGTATTCAGGACCCATATGACCATTTCTCAAACATCAATCAACATGTAGTTTATTCACCCTTCTCCCCCTCAAAAATTGCATATGACTGCCTTTTTTGATTGAACGAGTGAATAAGAATACCATCAACGGTAAGTAGATCCACTTGATGACTGACATTTAGTTTATTCACCCTTCTCCCCCTCAAAAATTGCATATGACTGCCATTTTTGATTGAACGAGTGAATAAGAATACCATTCACCCTTCTCCCCCTCAAAAATTGCATATGACTGCCATTTTTGATTGAACGAGTGAATAAGAATACCATCAACGGTAAGTAGATCCACTTGATGACTGACATTTAGTTTATTCACACTTCTCCCCCTCAAAAATTGCATATGACTGCCATTTTTGATTGAACGAGTGAATAAGAATACATTCAATGGTAAGTAAATCCACTTGATGACTGACATTTAGTTTATTCACACTTCTCCCCCTCAAAAATTGCATATGAGATTGCCATTTTTGATAGAACAAGTGAATAAGAATATACTCCAATGTACGTTGATCCACTTGATGACTGAATGAGCATGGGAAGAGCATGAAGCTTGTTGATGAGAATGATCATAAACAAGAAGATTTCTCTTCTTTCGAAGATAACGCGCACTGAGGTGTACACCTTTCTTTTCTTAGAGGAACGGGGCTTGAAGTGTTTTCAGCAGACGCCATTATGTTGACATTGAGGCCCGAGGCTTGAACTGCAGTGTTCAAACATCATTTGTCGTTGAAGATCGAGGCCTGAACTGATGTGTTCAAACGTCATTGTCGTTTCCCCTCATATGTTGTGAGCAGCCTGAGTCCAAATGTCAAAGGACGATATGTACGACCTGCATTTGAAAACAGACGAAAGAAGAGAGTTTGGAGTGCCAGATCCCCAATTTAAGTTGGGTTCCAGTTGGTTAGTGCAAACAATCTTTGGAGCTGCTGAAACCATAGGTACCTTGGTTTTAACAATAGAGGCAACACTAGTAGATGCAATGGACCTAGTTAAAGGGCATTGTGTATCTAAAGGGATAACTCTACTGGTTGGCTTCCATTCCTTAACAGGCACTACTCTAGGCATGGTAATCCTCGTTAAAGGGCAATGTTCACCTAGTGTGAATATTCGGCCCGTGGGCTTCCACTGAAAGCCTACATTGGTAAACATTTTCCCTGTAGGTTTCCAAGATTGCTTAATTTGTCTAGCTCACCAAACTTTCCTAACTAGGGGTTTGTTGGACGACTTCAAAAATTTATCAACACATTTATCATGATTACCCGAAATTAAACAATCATTACATGTTTTGTAAAGTGAATTAGGATTTGAATTATGATTCCGTTTGTTCAAATCTGACTTATTGTTCCTAATGTGGTCTTCTACTTTCTTCTTAGGAACACTTTTAGCTGGTGAAATCCTATAATTCTTTATATTTCTCCTAGGTTTTGACTCGCTAGCTTTAGTATCTCTGTTAACTCTTGTAGAAGGACTGATGGGAATCTTAGTCTTTTTCACTTCTAGTTGCTGAACATGTTTTGATTTGTTGGGATCTGAAGTTTCCAAGGGTGCCTCAAAGGTTACATGCTTGTTCTTAGTCATTGAAGATTATGCAATAAACCTATCTCGCTTGCTATCAGTCTTAGGACATGTGCCAATGACGTATTCTTAGAGTTCCTGAGATCGTTTAGTGAGGAAGTAGGCATCTACAACTGCACTATCAAGTGGTTTCTCTATTACATCCTCTTCTACAATCTCATGAAGAATGTCAAGACTATCCTTAAGTTGAGTGAGATATACCTGATGAGCAGACCTATTGTTCCTACGGGGAAGCGGAATAGGCACAACATCAGTTGCATACTTACTACAAGCAGAAACCTTTGGAACAACATTATCACTAGTGATAATTGGCATTTTCCCTTTCACTTGAGCCTTTAGATTCTCAATCTCATTAAGCAAAGAAGTTATCTTTTCATTTTGATTGTTACGTGTGACTTTAATCGAGTCATATAACTCTTTGTAATGCAGTTTAACTTTTGAATTTTCAGCTTGAAAACAATCATTTTCCTGTTGCAATTTATTGATGATGTTTTGAAATTGAAAATTATGAGAATCTAGAGGTGGTGGTTTGTAGGTGCCAATCACAACACTACAATTGGCCTTCAATTGAGAGATTTGTGCTTTCAATTTTTGGATCATGTTAGTGTGAGCTTGAATCCGTTCATCTCGTTAGTTTATTTCAAAATATGCATCAAATTCAGGAGCATCCAATGATGTCTTGGCATTTGAAGTTTTATTTCTTTCTTCTAGATGTTGAAATTTTAATTGCAAATTAAGATTATCAATCTCTAATTTAGACAAATGCCTGACCATGTTATCATGATCATCGTTTTGGATTTTCTTATGCAATTTTTGATTCTCGACTTCAATCTCAATGACACGATTCTGGGCAACTTTAAAAGCAATCGATAGATCATGAAATTGAAAAGCCGTTAACGCAGAATCAGTAGCAGTATAGTACACATCCTGAGCAACACATATCGCAATCAAATTCTCATTGGTGATGAGAATGTTCTTTCGCTCAATCTCACGACTCTTAAGTTCTATCGCATTTTGGGACACCTCATTTTCCATAACATTAAACACTTTTTTCATTTCTTTTACCTCAGCATCTAGGGATTTTTGAATACCCTCAAAATGTTCTTTGAGTAGTTTAAAGAATGGAATGACCTCAGTTAGATAGCACCGTTTTGTTTGCTCAAATCCCCTTTCCCCTTCAGTAATTCCCGTTGGTGTAATTCTCTTCTTACATGTTTTATCAAAATCAGTAAATAGTTGACTAAGTACATAAATGCCAATTAGAGTTTTACATTCTGTGGGAAGAGTTCTAGGAACTAAATGCATGGGTGTATTAGGTGGGTACACTGTTGCAGCAGGTAATTTCCTTAGGGGTGGATTTTTGACTTCGAGTTCTTCGGCCTTTCTTTTTTGCATGTCTAAGGTCCAAAATACTTGTTCAGGAGTCAATTGAGTTTATGGAGTGAAAGTGGCTAAGAAGTTATCCTTTGAATAGTTGTGAGGTTTGATTATGACCCATTTTGCTACACATACAGGATCATTCATTTTCTCATCCATTTTTTCTCTATTTATTTCTTCTATCTCACAACTCTCTTTTGATGATGGTACACTAGTGGGGGCATGAACAGGTTTAAGGATTTCAGTACCATCATATAACATAGGTTGGGCCCCTTGTGCACTTCTAAGGTAAGCAGATTTTGGTTCACCTATGGCTTTCTCACTGTGTTCATCACACAACTTTTTATGCTTGAGCATCATCAGAATAGCTTGTTTGGAACGGTCTTGTGCGTATAACTTGTATTCGAGTTTGTTCTTTAACGTTTTAAGTTTGTAAAAATCATTTAAGAGTTTTGTTTCTTTTTCTTTGAAATTCTGTTTCAGCGTATTTACACTTTCTTGTATTACTTGTTTAAGCTGAACAGTTTGATTAAGTTACACTTGTAAAGAACGTAACTCCATTTTCAATTTTTCTTCCCTCAGATTACATACAGAAATAAGTGTATGCATCTGACCATCCATTTCTTGCTCACGTTTAGTTAACTCAAACTTAGCACGTTGTTCATATATGGCCACTTGATCTTTATAGATGTTAAGTTGGGTGGTTAATGAGTCTTCAGGGACAAATTCAGTTGTCTCAAGCACATTATCATCATTTAGAACAGAAGATGCACTACTAGGTACAACAGACGCTTCGTTGTGTTTCACATATTGCTCATATAGGATAACATTGCTATTTCTCATATTAGCAGTATCTGACTCAACAACGTTTGTTGGTTGTACTTCGTTAGGAATCTTTTGTTCATGCAACACATTATCATCATTAATAACAGAAGATACCCCACTAGGTTCAACAGACGCTTCGTTGTGTTTCACATGTTGTTCATATGGGTTAATATCGCTATTTCCCATATCAACAGCATCTGATTCAACAACATTTGTCTGTTGTACTTTGTTGGGAATCTTATGTTCATCAACTATGTCGTACAATTTGAGTACTTCAGAGATGACCGAATCCAAAGTATTTGACATGATGTAAACTTGCGCGGGATTTTACAAAAATCAAGAATAAACCGTGATTTGATTACTTGAATGTGTTATGATGAAAGTTTGGATCGATAATGATTAGTGATTGTGTGTTAAGATGAATGATTGTTCGTTAGTTTAGGTGAATTGTTGTTTAGTTGTGATTTGGTGTTGTTGATGCACGTTGTTATAGTGAAATTTTGGTCTGAAAACTTAAAACCTTAATAACTTCCTTTCAGAGGGGATTTAGGCCTCGAAAAATTCGTTTCACTACTTTGTTATGAAACCTCACAATATTTAGGCTGTTCCGGTCATTTTGACAGGTATGTCGCTGAAAACGGAGTTACGGTTCAAAAGTTATAGCCGTTTGAAGTCTTGACGTAAAAAGTCAACTTTCAGTCAAAGCGCAATATCAAAACACAATGGAAAAATGCAGTGATTAAAAAATCAAAACACAAGACCAAAACGCAAAAGTCAAACCGCAATAGTCTTGAGCAAAACGCAAGATCAAACCGCAGGATCAAACCGCAATTTTCTTGAGCAAAACACAAGGTCAAAACGCAACTTGAAGCAAACCGCAAAGACCACAAACCGCAGAGAACCAAACCGCAGCTAGATACAAAACGCAGAAGTCAAAACGCAGAGTCTTGGTCAAACCGCAATAGGAAACAGACAAACCGCAAGAAGCCGAAAGGTCGCTTTCACCGATTTTTGTCCTTTTCCATTTTCAGCCACAAACCAAACCGCAACCAAGATTTTTGCCAAACCGTAACTTTTAACTTCCCTAACTAACACAAAACGAAACTAAGAATAAAACCCCAAGAGCCAAACCGCAGTCAAGAAAAACCTTGAATCTTCCAAGAAAAAACACCAAATCAACCGTAGATTACTAAGAAATGATACAAGAGAATTTTGTGAACACAAAAGTACAAGATTTTAACAAATCTAACCACAAACACAGCTCAAATCTTGATTTATCTTTTTTTTTCTATTCAAACCACAAAACAAAAAGAAAAAACACCAAGAACAAGCCACAAATCCGAGAACACACAATCAATCTAACCAAACCATGGCTCTTGATACCAATTGTAACATATGAACAATCATAACACACAAGAAAGATTGAGATTCGGCCGTGTATTTTAGAGAGAGAGTGAGATGAGAAGGAAACTTCTAGTGAGAGAAAATGCAATGTATTAGCTTTGTTATAAATGAAATTCCAACCCTCTCCTTTGGTGGGAGAGGGTATTTATACAAGTGAAATAAACGCCTCTAGTAGGCTATAGACCGGCCTAACAGTGGGTAAAGACCCGACCCGACTCCATGGTGAAACGTTATCTAAACTAATATGATTAAACCTACGAGCTACTTAATGCTAATCCATATTCGGGCTGACAGAGTCTTTCATGTGAATATTTATATTCCTAACACATAACCCATGGAGTTTGATCCATAACCCATAATCCATTTGCATGATATTATGCATCACTTCATTATGCGTAAAACCTATGACCCAAAGTCCATAACCCATAACCCAAAGTCCATGACCCATGACCCAAGATGTCTTTGAAATCATTCATGACATCACTTTACCCATGGACCTTAACCCATAACCCAAAATCCGAACTGGTGCTACCAGAACCCGGATCCTAGTTACCTGCCGGATCCCTTTAGGAAGGGATCCACCAGATCTGGGTGAACAGTGGACAATTTTGCCTATAAATACTGAGTCATTTCTCTCTTACCTCCCACACCTGTTAGAATTCCTTCTCTCTATGTTCTCAACTCTCTAACCTCAGATCCAAGGATCTTTCTATGTAGTCTCTCTTTGTGATTCTCTAGGTTCCTTCTAAAAGGCGAGATCACGACCTCTAGAAGACTTGCAAGCTCGTGATATGAGTTGCTAGGATTGTTCTCTTCCAAGATCACAGAAGTGCATCTTGTTCTTTCTTCTTCTCAAAAGGGTGTTTGATAACCCTTAAATCTAACATGTATTTAGTAGCGTTATCGGTAGTTTTATATATGTTTTGTGGTTATATTTATATGCTTTTGTTACTAAATCATACCAAATTGTGTTTGCAAAGCATTTGTAGCCAAAGACAGGAAAATGGATGGAAAAGATGCAAAAATGAGGAAGAAGGAAATATTTATGATTGCATGTGAGTCTTGCGTCAAGTTCTGCACCGTAAGGTATTTCAATGAGTTAAAGTTCAAGTAGTCGAGTTAATAAGCTTAAGGATGAAGGGAAAGATCAAAGAATCAAGAGCTACGACCGAGAAACAAGTCATACGGAAAAGTCCAAGAAAAAGGTCCACCAGCAGTAGCCATCCGATCGGTCGCTGCCCGCAACCGAATCGGATGGTGAGAATTGGGATTTACCGAGAAGATCAACCGATCGGTAGACCATTCTATCCGATCTGTTGGAGGTTGTTGTTGACCCAAAACTTCTTTATTAAGGATTGTGACTTTACAAATCCGGTTCTAGGTCCTTCTTTTCAGTATTCTAACCTATTCAATACTACTTGGAGAGCAAGAGAAGCATTTATGCACTTAGACCCTTGGTTAGAGCAATTTATTGAACCATTTGTTGGGTATTTATATATACCAATCAATCTAAAGAAAAAGAGAGTGCTTGTATGCTAGAGGAGAGAACCACTCATAGAAAATACTCAAGAAATTCGTCCTTAGGTCCAGGAGAAGGAAGAAAGTCGATTACACCATTACCATTGCTTGTGGAATCATTGTCTTTCACTTGTAATCTTATTTCAAATCATTGTAAGACTTTCAATCATGGTTTCTAATGTTCAAAGTATTGAGTTTGCATTTATGTTTGCTATTAGCGGCTAGTGCCTTTGTGCACTTGCTTAGATGATGTGTATTATTTATTGATTGGCATATGATTGTGATAACATGTTTTAATCCAATTTCAAGTCGATTCTAAGAACCAATTGTGATAAAGTTTCATAGTGACATTTGGGTAATCAAGTTTAACTAGTGCTAGTAATCTTAAGGGTCGAAAGAACTATTGTTATTCCACTAGTTATAATCATTTGTCTATGAATGATTGTTGTCTTCCACTATTCTTGATTGAACAAAGGAACTTGATTGTGATTGTAATGAAAATGCTTTTGTCTATCAAAACGGATTGATTGTAAACCAATTTAAAGGTCGAGAGATTAATAGTTTACTTTCAATTGTGACCTTTTGTCTATAATCGGTTACCTTTTGTATTGACCATTTCCTAAGCTTGTTTGATAAAACAAAAGATTGTTTTTGTGTTTGAGGAACACCAACTCATGAACCTTGAATTGATCTTAAATTGATTGGTTAAACGTAATGCTTGTTTTTATAAACGAAGATCTTGACGAAGGTTTAATTTGTAGAAACAATAGATTAGTGCCAAAACTAATTATCACAACCAACATGTTATCCAAAGTTATCACAATCATATTAGTCAGTTGTAGTACACTAGTCTAAGCAAGTGTAGTTTTTAAGCATTTAAAGCATTCGAAGCGATTTTGCTGTTGGAGCTGTGTTAGGACAACGAGAGGAGAAACATTTTCGTCCTATATATTTTGCCAGCAAAACACTCAACAATGCTCAACATAATTATACAGTTACAGAGAAAGAATTGTTAGCCATTGTTTTCGCTTTCGATAAATTCAGATCATACCTTGTACTTTCGAAAACAATCGTGTTCACCGATCATTCAGCGTTAAAATACCTGTTTGCGAAACAAGATGCCAAACCGCGTCTCATCCGATGGATTTTACTACTCCAAGAATTCGATATTGAAATCAGAGATAAGAAAGGAGCAGAAAATCTAGCCGCTGATCATCTATCTCGTTTAGAAAATCCAAATCTGGAAGAGTTAAAAGAAGATGAGATTGACGATTATTTTCCGGATGAAACACTCATGACTGTTGATACAATTGGTGACAACGAAATTCCATGGTTTGCCGATTATGCAAATTATCTCGTTGAAGGAATTCTAAAGAAAGGATTAACTCATGCCCAACGAAGTAAATTCTTTTCGGATCTTAAACATTATTATTGGGAAGAACCCTATCTTTTCAAAATGTGTCCCGATGGGATGATTAGAAGATGTGTTTATGGTTCTGAAATGAGAAGAATTCTCGATGAATGTCATCATGGCCCAACTGGGGGACACTATGGTCCTTCTACCACCTCTAAAAAAGTATTTGATGCTGGATTCTATTGGCCGACTATTTTTAAAGAAGCCCATACTCTTGTTAAGAATTGTGATGCTTGCCAAAAATCCGGTAGTCTTTCTCGAAGAGATGAAATGCCACAAAAGAGCATTCAAGTCTGTGAATTATTCGATATTTGGGGAATTGATTTCATGGGACCGTTTCCTAAATCCCACAAATATGAATACATTCTCGTTGCTATTGATTACGTTTCCAAATGGGCTGAAGCGGAAGCTCTACCCACCAATGATGCACGAGTAGTTGTTAATTTTCTCAAAAAGCTTTTCGCTCGTTACGGAATTCCTAAAGCTTTGATAAGTGATCGTGGAACCCATTTCTGTAACAAACAAATGGAGAAAATTATGAAGCGATACGGAGTTCATCATCGTTTCGCTACAGCTTATCACCCACAGACCAGTGGTCAAGTCAAAAATACCAACAGAGCCTTAAAAAGGATACTCGAAAAAACGGTTAAAGACAATCCCGCCGTTTGGTTGAGAAAACTAGATGATGCTCTGTGGGCATTTCGCACGGCTTACAAAACACCAATTGGTACAACACCATACAGATTGTTGTATGGAAAAACTTGTCATTTGCCATTCGAAATCGAACATCGCGCTTACTGGGCACTAAGAAGCTGTAACCCAGACCTCAAAGTAGCTGGAGAAAAGAGATTTTTGCAATTGCATGAACTCGATGAGCTTAGACTACAAGCTTATGAGAACTCCAAACTTTACAAAGCAAGAACAAAAGCTTATCATGACAGAAAGCTAAGAATCAGAAAAGAATTCAAAGCTGGAGACAAAGTTCTGCTTTTTAACATGAAGTATAAGTTCAAAGCTCCCAAGCTGAAACTGAAATGGTTCGGACCATATACAGTGAAACATGGATTTCCATCGGGATATGTTGAATTGCATGACAAACATGGTGGAAGTTTCATTGTTAATGGGCACCGAATTAAGTTATACTATGACAAGGAGCAATTGAATGAAGTTTATATTCAAGAGATTCCGCCTGAATCCGAATATGAAGCCATAACATTTATGACACCCTTCCCGGCCGATTTTAAGAAAAACACTCCATGGGCCGAAGACACCGGTTATATCTATGATGTTCTTCCAAGACCGTGGGAGAAAGTTAAGTTGGAATACATAGATGAAACTGGAGAAGGAATAGTGATTGGAAATGTGTTGTACGTTTCAAAATTTCCAAAGAAGAAGTCATCAATTGCACCAACATGAAGAGAGAGAAGTTCGAGTCCGGCTGATGAATCGTTAATAAAACAAGCGCTTCTCGGGAGGCAACCCGTGTGTTTTTTATTTTTATTTTCTTTTTTATTTTCTAGTGATTAAACCTCAAAGTTTTTCTAAATCGCTTAGTTGAACTTAAGTGTGGGGGTGTATCACTGTCCTTTAAATAAAGCGAAGAAATATATTTTATTTTTGTGTTTCTTTTGTTTTTAGATTTCTGCAGGTAATGATTTCGAAGCTTGGACGCTAGGATCAAGACTCCTCTTGAGCAGAAAATATGGTTTATTCTCTTATTTCCCTATTTCATTCTTTGTCGTTTATCACATTGAGGACAATGCTTAATTTAAGTGTGGGGGGTGAATAGGAAAATAAGAATAGATTGTAAGTTTCGAGCTGAATTTTAAATTTTGTTTGCCCTTGTAATCTAGTCTTTTGTCATTTTAAAGATCATATTCTAGAATAACTGGATTTATCCGCTGGTGAAATCTGTAATTTTGAAAATTCGAGATGTGTCCCGATTAATATTGCAATCCATTCTGGGATCGATAACATTAGCTAGCACAGATTATAGCCCTTTCTACTAAAATTGTGAGGATTTGAGCCTGTTCTATATATAGCATACATCTTTTATGCTTAGATCTTTTGCTATGAGTGTGCCGGTGATTTTATTTATTCTAGAACTTGTACTTGTAAATCATTACAAGACCGTTGTGAGATCATATTTCATTTGTGATATAAGTGTATATGCGTGATAAGAGGCAACCTTAGGATTTATCCCAAATGGCCTTCCATTTTCATATAATGCTATATTAGCTAGCTACATTGGCTAGTTAACCACTCATATGGACCCATTTGTTAGCATCTGTCTTTAATGCTAGATACCCCTAGTTACACCTGCCGAGCCTATCTTTTCTTTTGATACAATCCAGAAAAATTCAAAAAGATTTTACACCCTTTTAGCCTAGCCTTATCCATAGTCAAGTCTTGGTTGGTTGCTAGCTATTTGGCAAGATGGATGTTATGTGGAAATCATGAAAGTTCAAAGAAAGCGTAAGCTCCGAAAGTTGTTATCCAAGAAAGGTCATCGCAACTATAAGATGACAAGTTCAAAAAAAAAAAAAAAAAAAAAAAAAAAAAAAAAAAAAAAAGAGAGAGAAAAAGAAGAAGAGTCATCGTAACTATAAGGTGACAAGAATAAGCCAATGGGCTAAGTGAATCAAGTATGAATAAAGGAAGTATGGAGTTTTTCGCAAAATGGCATGATAGTGGTTTGAAATAGCTAGTAACATTTGGTTCGTAGACTTTGACTAATTTTTTTTTTTTTTTTATTTTCAACCAATTTCATAAATATATTCCATGCCTTATCCTCCCCTTTTTGACTTTGTGAAATTATTAAGTGTATGGACATGTAGTGACCATCCGATTTCTTGAGGAATTGACTAACGTTGTTAGCGATCTAGGGCGTATTTTGGCGACCATCCGTTATGCAAGTAACGTCGTTAGCGAACCAAGGTACAATCTAGTGACCATCCGTTATTTGGTAATGCAAGAATTCGTTGTTAGCGAGCTATTATGTTTTGCATGAGATAGTGGCGCATTAGTCCATTATTACCCTTAAGCCTTAAACCCGGATAAAAGCCCTCTTTGATATGTATACTTGGCGCTCACACCATTTCGGTGTAGTTTTGTTTCTTGTACAAGCCTATGGTAATATTTAGATCATGACTGAGCAAATGAGTGTCATTCCTCTTATATACTCCTCCAATCATACAAATGAGTGTTTGAGTGAATTATATTTCATTTTCCTTTCATGAGGTGTTTAGTAATGTGTATCATGCAAGAAAATCATTTGGGTATTGTCAAAAATCTCAATGATTCAACCATAAAAGCTTAAAATGATGAATCTAGCTTGTACTCGTGCTTGATAGATTTGCATCACATTTTCATAATCATTTGTGTATACCATGTGGGTAATTGTTTTTATTTCTAGATTTGCTTGAGGGCAAGCAAAGTTCAAGTGTGGGGGATTTGATAACGCTTAAATCTAACATGTTTTTAGTAGCGTTATTGGTAGTTTTATATATGTTTTGTGGTTATATTTATATGCTTTTGTTACTAAATCGTACCAAAGTGTGTTTGCAAAGCATTTGTAGCCAAAGACAGGAAAATGGATGGAAAAGATGCAAAAATGAGGAAGAAGGAAATATTTATGATTGCATGTGAGTCTTGTGTCAAGTTCTGCACCGTAAGGTATTTCAATGAGTTAAAGTTCAAGTAGTCGAGTTAATAAGCTTAAGGATGAAGGGAAAGATCAAAGAATCAAGAGCTACGACCGAGAAACAAGTCATACGGAAAAGTCCAAGAAAAAGGTCCACCAGCAGTAGCCATCCGATCGGTCGCTGCCCGAAACCGAATCGGATGGGGAGAATTGGGATTTACCGAGAAGACCAACCGATCGGTAGACCATTCTATCCGATCGGTTGGAGGTTGCTGTTGACCCAAAACTTCTTTATTAAGGATTGTGACTTTACAAATCCGGTTCTAGGTCCTTCTTTTCAGTATTCTAACCTATTCAATACTACTTGGAGAGCAAGAGAAGCATTTATGCACTTAGACCCTTGGTTAGAGGAATTTATTGAACCATTTGTTGGGTATTTATATATACCAATCAATCTAAAGAAAGAGAGAGTGCTTGTATGCTAGAGGAGAGAACCACTCATAGAAAATACTCAAGAAATTCGTCCTTAGGTCCAGGAGAAGGAAGAAAGTCGATTACACCATTACCATTGCTTGTGGAATCATTGTCTTTCACTTGTAATCTTATTTCAAATCATTGTAAGACTTTCAATCATGGTTTCTAATGTTCAAAGTATTGAGTTTGCATTTATGTTTGCTATGAGCGGCTAGTGCCTTTGTGCACTTGCTTAGATGATGTGTATTATTTATTGATTGACATATGATTGTGATAACATGTTTTAATCCAATTTCAAGTCGATTCTAAGAACCAATTGTGATAAAATTTCATAGTGACATTTGGTTAATCAAGTTTAACTAGTGCTAGTAATCTTAAGGGTCGAAAGAACTATTGTTATTCCACTAGTTATAATCATTTGTCTATGAATGATTGTTGTCTTCCACTATTCTTGATTGAGCAAAGGAACTTGATTGTGATTGTAATGAAAATGCTTTTGTCTATCAAAACGGATTGATTGTAAACCAATTTAAAGGTCGAGAGATTAATAGTTTACTTTCAATTGTGACCTTTTGTCTATAATCGGTTACCTTTTGTATTGACCATTTCCTAAGCTTGTTTGATAAAACAAAAGATTGTTTTTGTGTTTGAGGAACACCAACTCATGAACCTTGAATTGATCTTGAATTGATTGGTTAAACGTAATGCTTGTTTTTATAAACCAAGATCTTGACGAAGGTTTAATTTGTAGAAACAATAGATTAGTGCCAAAACTAATTATCACAACCAACATGTTATCCAAAGTTATCACAATCATATTAGTCAATTGTAGTACACTAGTCTAAGCAAGTGTAGTTTTTAATCATTTGAACTTTCATAATATCATTACTACTTGTTTGAGAAAGGTGCTTTTAACTTACAATTCGATTCACTACACAAATCCCTGCGAACGATCCCGACTTACCATCAAAATCTTGCTACAACGAACGTGTATACTTGCTCGTATGTGTTGTCATTAGATTCGGTAATTCACCCCTTTTAAATTTAAAAATTGCACCGAACCGGGCACATCAGTGTTGTAGATGTGTTGAGTCGTTAGGTGTAAAAGGACGTTGGATCCTTTAGTCATGTTGTGCTAGGTGTGTTGGTTTGGTCCGCCGTGCTAAGGACTCGGTATCTAGCCTTTTACTGGATAAAGTGTAGGCGACGAAGGTTTGGCTTTACCTCGTGGAAAAGCCTGGTATCTAGCTTTGTACCGGATAAAGTGTAAGCGACGTTGTGAAGGCTTCTCCACCAAGTGAAAGGAGTTTGTGTTGTAAAGTGTTTACGAACTCTCGAGGAGGTGACTCGGGGAGTGAAGTAGGTCAAGGAAGGTGACCTTGTAGCCGAACCATTATAAATACTTGTGTTGTGGTTGTGTCTCTCTAACTCTATCTCGTAGTTTAGTTTGTATGCTTTTATTTCTATAAATATCCAACATGCCAAAACTAGATTGACATAAGTCGCTCTATAAGTTTTAAAAAGAAGTTTTAATTTGTAAAACTATTCAACCCCCTCCCCCTTCTAGTTTTCTACATATGGTATTGAGAATAGTAACAAGACACCCAAATGGTCTCATAAAACTTAAGGTTGGTGTTCTACCATGAAAAAGTTCATATGGGGTCTTGTTATGAGGTTTAACAACTAACACTCTATTTTGCACACAGCAAGCAGTACTAACTGCTTCTGCCTAAAAAGTAGTTGGCAACTTAGAATCAGCTAACATAATCCTAGAAGCGTCAACTAGTGTCCTATTTCTCCTCTCAGCTACTCCATTTTGTTAAAGAGTTCTAGCTACACAATATTGACTCAAAATACCCTTCATCTCACAAAACTGATTTATCTCTCTGTTTTTGAACTCAGTCCCATTATCACATCTCATCACCTTAACCTTGTGATCTACTAGATTTTCTATCCTAGTTTTAAAGGAATTACGAATGCCACTAGTCTCATCCTTAGTAGCTAGAAAGAAAACATATTAAAATTCTTGATACAAATAAAAACAAAAAGAATCTTAGTTGGTAATTTATACTAAACTATACTTGTAATATGCTAAGTTCAAATTTATTCCTAAATAATTAGTCATTTAACAATAATGTTTTTATATAAGTTATCATATATACTTTTTTATGTTTTATATTTTAATTAAAGAGAATCCATAACAAATATGATCATATGTAGCTGTGAAAGGATAAAAAAAAAAAAAAAAAAAAAAAAAAAAAAAAAAAAAAAAAAAAAAAACCAACTAAGACTGGGAATACCCTTTCAATGAGATCTACAATATCTTGGTAAATGGTTATCTCGTCTCAAAACTTTATAATCATTCACAGATTTAGCCCACGTTTAGAGTTGAAATTCAAAAGAAACCTGTTTAAGTTTAAAGGTGTATATGAAATAGATATATGATTTTCAAAATATAAAAACTAAAACAGAATAGACTTGCGTTTGTAAACATTACCGTCGATCTGCTGCCATTGTTTTGTTTTAGGTAGTTTGGCAACGAAGCTAACAACAATTTCCAAATTTCAGTTTCGTCCATCTCTTGTTATTAAATAACTTTTATGTTAGCCTGTTTGACCCATTTGAGGCACAACGGACCCTGGATAGACTCATTCCTAAATAAATGGGCCAAATAGGACATTAAGAAGATGAGAAAAGGATCATATAAGTACCTCTTCATTGCCTGTTGCCCATGCAGGTTTCTCTAAACGCTCTTTCCCTCACCTTGTGCAAATAACGACATGTTCTTTTGCAATTGGAACTTGCCTTACATCTTTAATGAGCCCAAAAGAAATAATCAGATTAACTCTTTTACCAGTCATGGGGTTCCACTTCTGATTAATCACATTTAGGCACACCTTAGCGGACCTGAAAAAATAAAAATATGCACAATATGACAGACTTACAAATCGAGGCAATATTTTTCAAAAATTGACATTCAAGTATGGTAAATACATTTTTAAGAAATGTTGTTTATGACTCTATATGCATGTGTTGTCCAATTATGAAACAACTACACAGATTGAGAAACATAGAGATATAGAACATATAGCAATATAGGGTTGATAAAAAAATATCAAAGTAAACCAATTCTTAACTGTGTTTATTGTTTAATGCTTTCTATATCAATAACTTAAAGTCTTTACAATACCTACATACGGCCACATACAAGATCACTGGATCCACAAAAGCACTCATAACCGAACATCAAGTTGCAAGGAAAAGTGCTGCATAAGAGAATTGGTAGCCAAACAACCCTTTTAAATCGCTTTCCTTCATACATTTCAGCACCCAAGCAGCCTAAAGATCAACTGATTGCATAAAGAAGTCAGTAGCCAAACATCCCTTTAAAATAACTTTTCAGCGTAAGACTTCAGCAATCAAACAACCCCTTTAGAATTCCTTTTCTTTTTCTTTTTTTTCTAAATAAACTCCACCAACCAATCAGCCCTTCATAACTGAAATCCCGCACAAACAAATTTTATAAAAAGAAAAAGTTGAACAAACAATCACCACAAAATCAGCATCTTCTGTGTTTGTTTGTTTGTTTCGCATGTTAGTTACTCAATTTTCCAAATTTTTCTTTACCCCAATTTCAATACCAATATTTTGTAAAATGTCATTAATAAACTAAACAATACCTTATTTTCACAACCTGAACATCACAAAACTTTAACAAATAACTGGTTCGACAGACCAGTCAAGTTTCAATATTCATATAAATCGACATATACTAAAGCCTCAATATGCAATCAAAAGGATACGAAACGTACCTGATCAAAGAAGTTGCTGATCCAACTTCTTCAGGTATCTGGCGTATCAAATTGTTAGACATATCTAATTCCTTAAGTGATTTAAGCCTGTAGAAGAATATACAAAAATGATAAGATGCAACTAAGAGGGGGGGGGGGGCAAATTACGAAAATATCTCAAAAATTCCAACAACATACACTGCGAATTTTTCTGATAAGGGGGCACGTGCCCACCGTGCCCCTCCCGTGGCTCCGCCTCTGCCTGTAGTTAAAATCTTCATCTTCAGCTAAACATATTGAGCGGGAAACCCACCTGCTGAATTTTTCCAACAACATACACTGCGAATTTTTCCGGTGATGGTGCACGTGCCCACCGATCCCCTCTCGTGGCTCCGCCTCTGCTGGTAGTTAAAATCTTCATCTTCAGCTGAACATATTGAGTGGGAAACCCACCTGCTGCCACCGTTTTTAGTCTCTAAAAGTGTTTGTCTTGTCCCCAACAGAAAACCTACCGGAAACCACAATCCAAATTTTCTTCAAAATTAATCAAATATATTGCAAGAACAATAATCAAAGTAACTGTTGGGAATTAAACTTAAGCAGTTTAGACGACTGATGGAAGAACAGTTAAGAATGTTGAAGGAAGAGCAGTTAGGACTGCTGAAGGAAGAACAGTTAGGACTGCTTAAGAGATCAAGGTGAAACCGTGTGAAGATAATTATAGAAAAGATATGGTAAATATCTTATTTGTATAGAATGATACGGTTAGATATTTAACGTGTACAGGACTCTTTACATTATAAAAGGAGATCCTTAGATTAGGGTTTGATATATATACATAGATCATTTATATCGAATACATCGAATACCTAAGATTATTCACGTTCATAATTGTAATCGTTCGATATAATTGAAGTGATAGTTTGGTTGATATTGTGTGTTCTTATTGTTTTACTTAATCAATCACCAAACACAAACTAACATTCTTCTAAGTACTTGGTAGTAAATTCCGCGCGCTATCAAGTATATACTCAAAGTATCTCCAACACAACGTGTGTGTTTAGATCCGGTTAAGTGGTATCAGAGACAAGGTTTTTGATACGTTGAGTTTAGAAGAATCAGAAGTATTTACTCACTAGCAATCTAAGAAGATGGACATGGAGACACCTCAAACCTCAATCCTTGCTAAACTCCCCATGCTGAAACAGAATGAATACGACTTACGGTGGCTCAGGATAGAGCAATACTTCATGGTGCAAGACTATGCATTATGGGATATTATTATCAATAGTGATTCCTTCAAACCAGTTGCTGTTGAAGAAACATGTGCTGATGGTTCCAAGGTCACAAAACTTAACACTGAGCCAGTTACAAACGAGGAGAGAATCAAAAAGAAGAATGATCAAAAGGCTAGGAATTTGTTACTATTGGCAATTCCTAATGATCAAGTGCTGAACTTTAGCCATTACGAATCGGCTAAAACTCTTTTTGAAGCAGTGGTGGAAAGATTTGGTGGCAATGAAGCTACCAAGAAGGCACAAAAAACGCTACTCAAGCAAAGTTATGAGAACTTCACTGCATCAAGCAATGAAACTTTGGATCAAATCTTTAATAGGCTTCAGAAGATCATCAGTCAACTTACTGTGTTGAAGATTGTGATACCTCAAGAAGACCTCAACATGAAGTTTCTAAATAGTTTACCTGCTGAATGGAACACTTTTGTTGTGGTTTGGAGCAATAAACCAGAGCCGGAGAACATGACAATGAATGAGCTTTACAATAATCTTAAGATTGTTGAGCAAAAGGTCAAGAAGAGTGGTAGCACCAGTTCCAGTTCAGGGAATATGGCTTTTGTATCTTCTTCAAACAGTTCGAATCATGAAGATGAAGAAGCAGTTGGTACTGCTATACCAACAGTTAGCACTGCTAGTGTAAAAACTAGTACTGCTGGCTTGACTGAAGAGACCATATATGCATTTGTATCAGAACAGTCTGGTGGGTCAAAGATCTTTAATGAAGATCTTCTTCAAATTGCTGAAGATGATTTGGAAGCTATGGATTTGAAGTGGCAGTTGGCTTTGATAAGCATCAGGGCTAAGAAGTATTACCAAAGGACTGGGAATAAGATTACCTTCAATGGAAGAGATGTTGCTGGGTATGATAAGTCTAAGGTAGAATGCTTTAATTGTCATAAGATGGGACACTTTGCCAGGGAATGCAGAGGTCCAAGACAACAATGCAACCAGGGTCAAGGATTTAAGAATCAGCAAGGGTCAAGGAGAACAGTTAATGTTGAAGAGCCTTCTTCCAAGGCTATGGTAGCTGTAGATGGAGTTGGATTTGATTGGAGCTTCATGGAGGAAGAAGAGGAACAAGCTAATTTGGGTTTGATGGCTTTCTCAGATACTGAGGTATATAAACCTGAAAAATGTTCAAATACTTGTTGTGCTTTAAAAGATTTTGAAAATATTAAGAAACAGTATGATGATCTTAGAGTTGAGTTTAATCAAATAAGTTTTAGTTTGTCAAATCATAAAAGAGGATTAGCTGTTTTGGAAGAACAAATAGTGTTTTATAAACAGAATGAGTCAAACTTTTCTGATGAGATAGGTCTTTTAAAGAGGGAATTGGAAATAAAAGAAAATAAAATGAGTGGACTTGTATATGAACTAGAGAAGCTTAAAAAGGAGAAAGAAAACATCCAGTTAAGTGTAGACACTCTTGAATATACTTTAAACGGAGTCAAAAAGATAGTAGAGAGTCAAATACTTAACAAAGTGAAATCTGGTTTAGGTTATAAGTCTGTTGCACCCCCCTTTAGAGGAATGTTTGCTCCACCAGGAATTAACTTAGCTCATACAGGTTTAGAAGAGTTTAAGGATATGGATTTTCCTAGATATGGCGTTAAGGTTAGTGAGAATCCTGTTAAATTTGTTAAGGCAGAAGATTCTTTTGTGAGTGCTAGTGATAAATCTCTTTCTGAGGAAAAGATGTCCTCTGATAGGAACTCAGATGCTCCAACTATTGAGGAGTGGACATCTGATGATGAGAATGTAGAGGTTAAAGAAAAACCTAATGTTGTTAAGGAAGAAGTTAAACATGCTCCTAAAGTGGTTAAGACTGAAAACATAAAACCAGTTAGGAAAAATGTTAGATATGCTGAGATGTATAGGACTAAGAACAGATCATCAAGTTCTGAGAGTAGTCATAGGAATTGGAATCATTCAAAATCTAAGAAAATGGATGATAAGTTTGCTATGATTAGAAAAGTATGTTTTGTTTGTGGAAGTTTTGAGCATATGGCTGCTTATTGTGATTCTAACCCATAGAAAAAGAGGGTTACTGAGAATGCAAGGGTGAACAGGAATAACAATACTAGGGTAACTCAAAATGGTCCAACTAGATTGACAAACCCTAATGTAAATCATAAGATGTCACCCAAAGCTATTATGTTAAAGACTGACATCAAAACAGTTTCAACTGCTAGTCAAAATAAGTGGTTTAATAACAAAAAAACTGTTTCAAGTGCAAAACAATTTTCAAATCATGCACAAACAGTTAAAAGGCATTTTTATCAGAAAACAGCAATGGCTAATCAGAAGTGGGTGCCTAAGATTAAACAAGCAGTTCCAACTGCTAGGTCAGCAGTTCCAACTGCTAGACCAGCAAATCCAACTGTTAGGCACTTAAATGTTAAGGGAAAAAGGGGCAATGCTGTCAAGGCCTCAGCACATTGGGATAAACATTTTACCAAACCCAATGGTGCATCAAAGACCTCAAACAAGTTTTCTCATCTTGATGCACAAGGCAGATCCAAACCAGTGATGGTTTGGATCCCCAAAAGAAACTAACACCTTTAATTTATGTGCAGGAACATCCCTCAAATGACAAAGAAGATAGAGGATTTTCAGACAGTGGATGTTCAAGGCACATGACAGGCAACAAGTCATATCTTTCAGACTTTATTGCTCAGGATGGAGGACCAGTTGTCTTTGGTGGTGGTGTTGGTGGAAGAATTACTGGAAAATGGGTAATTAAAACTGGTAACCTTGATTTTGGGAATGTGTATTATGTACCAGAACTTAAGTACAATCTTTTTAGTGTATCACAAATTTGTGATAAACAGAACAAAGTTTTATTTACTGATACTGATTGTCTTATACTTTCCCCTGATTTCAGGCTACCTGATGAAAGTCAAGTATTGCTTAAAATCCGCAGAAAGGATAATACATACAGTGTTGAGATGAATAAACTAGTTCCTAAGGTTGGACTTACTTGTCTTGTTGCAAAAGCCACATTGGAAGAATCAATGTTGTGGCATAGGAGGCTTGGTCATGTTAATTTTAAAACCATTAACAATATTGCTAAACATGGATTAGTAAGAGGTTTACCAAACAAAACTTTTCTAAATGACCAAACTTGTGTTTCTTGCCTTAAGGGTAAGCAACACAGAGCCTCATGTAAGCCAAAGACCCAGAACTCTATTTCTCAAGCTTTATATATGTTGCATATGGACTTGTTTGGTCCTACTTCTGTGAATAGCTTGAACTTTAAGAGATACTGCCTTGTTGTCACTGATGATTATAGTAGGTTTTCTTGGGTATTCTTTATGAAAACTAAGGATGAGACAAGTGAAATACTTAATACCCTTATTGTTGAAGTAGAAAACTTAGTTGATAAGAAGGTTAAGATAATCAGATGTGACAATGGGACTGAATTTAAGAATAGAGTGATGGATGACTTTTGCAGAGAAAAAGGTATTAAGAGGGAGTTTAGTGTAGCTAGAACCCCACAGCAAAATGGTGTAGCTGAGAGAAAGAATAGGACTCTTATAGAGGCTGCTAGGACAATGTTAGCTGACTCTAAGCTACCAATTTCATTTTGGGCTGAAGAAGTTAGCACTGCTTGTTATGTATTGAATAGGGTTTTAGTTGTACAACCTCACAATAAGACTGCTTATGAGCTACTTAGAGGTAGAACCCATGCTTTAAGCTTCATGAGACCTTTTGGTTGTCATGTTACTATCCTTAATACCAAAGACCAACTAGGAAAGTTTGATGGGAAATCTGAGGAAGGTTTCTTTGTTGGTTATTCTCTGCACAGTAAGGCTTTTAGGGTGTACAATACAAGCACCAAGCAAGTAGAAGAAAATCAGCACATAGAATTTTTGGAAAATAAACCAAATGTTGTAGGTGTAGGTCCAGATTGGATCTTTGATATTGATAGTCTTTCAGATTCCATGAATTATGTACCTGTTACAGGTACAAATACTAACAATGATGCAGGTTCAGAGGAGGAAGATGATGATTGCATTTTCATACCTGTCATGGAAGAAAGTCCTGTGAATGAGTCTTCTACAAAGAAAGATGATTTTCCTTCATCAAGTGGTGTAGACAAAGAGAAAGATGCTGCTGAAACAAGTGGTCAGAATGGTAAAGAAGCTGAAATTCCAACAAGCAGTTCCAATGGAGTTAGTACTGCTCAACCACCAGTTCCAACTGCTGAGCAAAATATTGAGACTGCTGGACCAAGTCAACCTCATCTTGATTCACCAGTTGATACTGCTTCTCAAGCTGATGAGTTTGATTTCTTTGGAGATGGTCTGCAAAACATGCCTACTAGCTATACAGTTCCTTCTACTCCCCATACTATTGTACATAGGAATCATCCACTTACCAATGTCATAGGAGATGTACAATCTGTAGTCAAGACCAGAAGGCAAATTCAAGACCCAGATCATCATGGATTTCTCAGTATGGTTTATGAAGAGAAACATCATGAAGATGAGCATGAGTGTATGTTTGTATGTTTTCTATCTCAGGTTGAACCCAAGAATGTGTTAAAGGCTTTAGAATCATCAAGTTGGGTTGAAGCTATGCAAGAAGAGCTACTTCAATTCAAGATTCAAAATGTTTGGGTTCTGGTTGATCTACCAAAGGGAATGAGAGTGATTTGCACAAAGTGGGTATTCAGGAATAAGAAGGATGAGAGGGGCATTGTGATAAAGAACAAAGCAAGATTGGTTGCTCAAGGCTATACTCAGGAGGAGGGTATAGATTATGAGGAAGTTTTTGCTCCAATTGCCAGGATTGAAGCAATAAGATTATTTCTTGCTTATGCTTCATTTATGGGGTTTATGGTCTATCAAATGGATGTGAAAAGTGCATTTCTGTATAGCACTATTGATGAAGAGGTTTATGTTTCACAACCTCCAGGTTTTATAGACCAAGAGCATCCTGACAAGGTTTATAAGGTGGTGAAAGCTCTATATGGATTACATCAGGCTCCAAGAGCTTGGTATGAAACTCTTGCTAAATATCTTCTGAAGAATGGGTTTCATAGAGGGAAAATTGATCAAACTCTTTTTATTAAAAAGGACGAGGGTGATATTCTACTAGTTCAAGTTTATGTAGATGACATAATTTTTGGTTCTACAAAGAAACAGATGTGTAAGGAGTTTGAAAAGTTGATGAAAGATCAATTTCAGATGAGTTCTATGGGAGAGCTTACCTTCTTTCTAGGTCTTCAAGTACAGCAAAAGTCAGATGGTATATTTATCTCTCAGGATCAATATGTTGGTGAAATTTTAAGGAAATTTCAATTCACAAATGCCAAGGTTGCTAGCACACCAATTGACAAGGAGACACATTTGTTATTAAAGGATCACAGTGGTGAAGATGTGGATGTGCACATGTATAGATCTATGATTGGGTCTCTGATGTATCTTACATCATCTAGGCCTGATATTATGTTTGCTGTGTGTGCCTGTGCAAGATTCCAAGTGAATCCTAAGGTGTCTCATCTCACAGTAGTAAAAAGGATCTTCAGATACCTTAAAGGACAGCCTAACTTGGGGCTATGGTATCCTAAAGAGTCTGCATTTGATCTTGTTGCATTCTCTGATTCTGATTATGCTGGTGCTAGCATGGATAGAAAGTCTACAACAGGTGGTTGTCAATTCTTAGGTCGAAGATTAATCTCTTGGCTATATCTACTACTGAAGCAGAATATGTGGCAGCTGCAAGTTGTTGTGCTCAAGTTCTATGGATTCAAAGCCAGATGCTTGATTATGGGTACAATTTCTTAAACACAATTATACATATAGACAATAACAGTACAATGTGTATCATTAAGAATCCAGTTCAACATTCAAAAACTAAACATATTGAAATTAGACATCATTTTATAAGAGACTGTGCTGAAAAGAAGTTAATACAAGTTGTTAAAATACACACTGATAACAACTTTGCTGATCTCTTAACAAAAGGTTTTGATGTAAGCAGATTTCAGTACTTGGTAACAGGTATTGTAAAGTATCCAAGCTCAGCATTTTTGGTGAATTTGTTAGTCAAATGAAATAACTGTTAAAAGAGAATATTGTGTATTGTGTTTTCTTTGGTTTTGGACTAACATTTCAGGTTAAGAAAAGCTTTTTGCTTTGGATTGTGCTTTGAAAAGTATGGTGGTTTGGATTGTCAAGTGTGAATGCTTGTCACACAACAAATGGTAATTGATTCACCATGTCTAATCAACATAAGAATCAACTAGTCCAGATCAAACGGTTTCTGGTAAAGACTACTCAAATCCGTTTATGGTTGACAGTTTACCAAAAACTGGTTGGTTATCAACTCACCAAATCTAAGTGTGAAGAGTTGGCTAGTCCATAGCAAACGGCTATTGGTAAAGACAAGTCAAATCCGTTCATAGCTGATAGTTTGCTAAAAACTATAAGTGGACAAAACTGTTTTCGAATCCACATTAAGCTTAAAATTGATTTTATCTCTGAAAAAATTTTGCTAATAGTTAGTACTGCTGTAGTTAACAGTCTGAACTGCTGGCTTCACCAGTTTGTACTGATTGTTCAAAACTTAGTTCCTACTGAGTTTATGCTCTGTGATACACCTCTCTCAGAAGGTAATACATCTGGAAGTGTTGAGAGCAGTTTGAAACTAAAACAACTGAATTGATGGTAACTTGTACAAATGGTCTTATTTAATGTTGAGCTTGGATACTTTACGTTCTAGTTCATCTGATGGTGAGGATTCTTCTAAACAGGGGAGGATTAAAGTTGTTCTAGTTGCTGTTGAAGATAATTGATGATTATGAAATTCAGGGGAGGAATTAAGAAGTCAGAGATGAATTATAAAGAAGTGCGTAAAGTTTATTCATTATAAAGGTGGATTCATTACAAAAGCTTCACACAAAAAAAAAAAAAAAAAAAAAAAACTACCAACAGAACAATCTACACAAACCAACAAAACATCCTACACAACACAAACACAACACAACTACTCAAGTTTTCCTTTTCCTTTTCAAATGATATCCGGCATGGTTTTGCTGCGGGCTCCTCTGCTACCCATGAGATCAGACACCTTTTTGCAGGGAAGTGCCAGTATTACTGATCTTGGAGATGGAAATTGTTTCTTCTCAGGCTTCTTCTTTGGATCAGAGATTTTCTTCTTGGGAACAGGGATCTTCACTGATGATGTTGCTTTCTCAAATTCTTTTGTGAGTAAGTCTGATAGTTTTTGAAGTTCATCATCATCGTCAGATGAGTCAGATGAAGAGGAGGATGAATCATTCACATAAGGAGGAAGTTCATTGGAGGAAGTTTCTTCAGATGAGGATATTTTAGTCTTTTTCTTTGAAAGATTAATTCTTGAAGTTGAAGAATAATTTGGTGGAGAATAGTTGTTCCAACCTGAATCTTCGGAATCTGAAGAAGAGTCAGATGAAATTTCTATTATGTTTGGTGGAGAAGAGTTCATTGTGGTTGAAGAGTTAAAGATTTGTGTTGAAGAAGATTTTGTGTGGATATGTGAGTTTTTATAGAGTTAATGAAGGTTTAATGACATTCAATGCGTGGTTGATATGAAGAACTAACTCTTGGGTTGGTATAAGGAATTAATTCCTTGATGGAATTAAATTAATTTTTGAAGAGTTGACCAAAAGAGTATGATACGTGAAGATAATTCCCAAAGTGTTTCGTGATTAAAGTTAAGTGTTTGAAAGAATCCACCCCATCAATGTAATCAGATGTTTAATTCAAGAAACTTATTGATTTGCATCGAAATCATAAGTTTAGGGGAGGATTGTTGGGAATTAAACTTAAGCAGTTTAGACGGCTGATGGAAGAACAGTTAAGACTGTTGAAGGAAGAGCAGTTAAGACTGCTGAAGGAAGAACAGTTAGGACTGCTTAAGAGATCAAGGTGAAACCGTGTGAAGATAATTAGAGAAAAGATATGGTAAATATCTTATTTGTATAGAATGATACGGTTAGATGTTTAACGTGTACAGGACTCTTTACATTATAAAAGGAGATCCTTAGATTAGGGTTTGATATATATACATAGATCATTTATATCGAATACATCGAATACCTAAGATTATTCACGTTCATAATTGTAATCGTTCGATATAATTGAAGTGATAGTTTGGTTGATATTATGTGTTCTTATTATTTTACTTAATCAATCACCAAACACAAACTAACATTCTTCTAAGTACTTGGTAGTAAATTCCGCGTGCTATCAAGTATATACTCAAAGTATCTCCAACACAACGTGTGTGTTTAGATCCGGTTAAGTGGTATCAGAGACAAGGTTTTTGATACATTGAGTTTAGAAGAATCAGAAGTATTTACTCACTAGCAATCTAAAAAGATGGACATGGAGACACCTCAAACCTCAATCCTTGCTAAACTCTAGCATGTATAGTAGTTACTTCAACGTGTGTGTTTAGATCCGGTCAGTAACTATACATGCTATTTGGGATTACTTTAGAGTAGTTTTCTGCTTAGGAGGACGTAGAAACATGCTTATTATACGTTCTTATGCTTATTATACGTGATTCGGTTCATTTATCTTTCCAACAGCAATGATTCGCTAATGAACTTGCTGTCTTTTCAACTTCAACTAAAACCGTTGTAGAATATAACAATACTTGAGGTTGAGATAAAGCCCGAATAATCTGCATCACCTGTTGTGATCTCGCATGTTCATTCCCGCATTTCTCTATGGCTCATAATTACTACAAAGAAAATCAAAATGAAAGTACACTCACAAAGGTGACTTACCACATGTAGTTTTGTAGCCAACTTCGCCGGCTCATCCGTTGATTCCTGTAACACAACTTTGAAAAAATTTAAATTCTACTCCTGATTCTTATATGGTCCAAATGGGGTCGACTACTCGACTCTGATATTTGATTGTAGAGGCTATTGTAGCTGACATTTTTGGTAGCAGACGCGATTAATATGTGCAATTTTACATACAGAAATGAATGAATTAGTTGTTGGCCAATTTAAATCTAAGGTGCATATGTTAACTTCACTGATGTAAAAAGTTTTTACCACTGACACAGACACACAATTTATTCAACGTTAGATTAACAATAACTGAAATTTCATTTATGAAATTATTTGTATTAAACTAAAGTAGTTTTTCCTTTAACCTTAGTTGTTTATGTTTACTCTATTAGAACTAAAGTAGGGATCAGACAAACCACATATGTATGAGCATCCAAAAAGCATAAAAAGATCAGTAGGAACCACATAAAAAACAACATTAAAAAAAAGTAAAAGCAGCATGAAAACATATGTAAGGGTAAACTTGTGGATTATTTAATCTGTTAATGATGTAGGTCAAATGGTCAATAATGCCTGGTAATAGATCAGAACATACTATATTGAAACTTTTAGCTTACCCTTGTCACAAAATAGAGCGGTAACAATATACTAGTTTTCGAAGCCCGCCCGATGGGCGGGCATGACTTATAAGCCCTAACGGGCTATGATTTAGATGAAGTTTATGGACATGTACTTGATGGTATTGTTCATTGTACTTGTGAAGAAAGGGACCGATAAACGATAGTGGCATTTGATTTAAGTTTCAAGATTTTCAGTGAGATGTCACTTCCAGATTCTCTACTTTCAGTGAGATATCAAATTGTTCTTGGATTTTTGGCTGGAAAGCTATGCGCAATATCATGCATGAGTGGTGAGTATGAAGTATGGGTGATGGGTATGGGGTGGCTGAATCAAGGTCGAACAATCACGTGTTTTCACAGTTTAGTGGCACAGATCCGTTTGGATTCACATCGAACAATGAGTTTCTTTTTGAAGCTTGTGGCAATCGTTTTTAGTTTTGTATAATACAGTTGCATAGAAGGTTAACTTATCACAAATTAAAGCAAGACTGATTGGTATAACCAAAATTGTTCGGTATGTGGATAGTCTTGTTTCCTCTCTTCATTTCTCTTCTTTCCGTTTTATACTCGGGAACAGATTGTTAGTTTTTCAATAAAAGGGTTTAAATTATTTATATGTAGCAATTTTGATCATATACATATAAATGAGTTGTATTCAGTTGTGTTTAAGCTCAAATGGTTCAAATAAATGAATTTAGATAAAGGGAAATGGGTCCAGTTTTATAACCGAACCTACTTTTTTTCACTAATCAAAACTAAAACAGTAACTATTTATTATATCTAAGATGAACTAATTAAGTGTTTGCGGATGAAAACCAAAATGATTTTGACCCGTTACTCAACCCGTCTAACCCTTCCATCTTGTCAACTGTAAGTTATCATATACAGCATCAGAATCAACAAAAACAGCAATAGAAAAAAAATTAAATATATAAGAAGTTGTGTGAATATTCGACATTGTTTCAGAAGCTCTAATTGAAGGTGTCTCTTTGATAGTAGCTCTTTACATATTCGAAACTCGAAATAGGTGGGTAACATTAAGCATCCATCAACTATTGTGATCGAGCACAGGGCCCTCAAAATCTTTACATAATGAATGCACCACAGATAAGCGTCATTCAATAAAACACACAAACATTAAGCGTCCATCTACTCTTTACATACTGAATGAACCACAGATAAGTGTCATTCAATAAAACACACAAATGAAACTTTAAAATTACAATAATGAAGTATTTACATTACTGGGACGGGCAGAGCAGTGGCGTCTGTTTTGTACAAAAGAAGGAGGAGGTACTCTTTGGGGCGTTGTAACTGTAAAAAATCAGAAGATATAACTATTTGAACATAAATGATAGTGCCATGAAAATATTGATTGTATATGAGATATAACGAAAGCATATCAAAGTATTTTCAACTAACCACAATGCGAGTCGACTGCTAGGGCCAGCATTTGTATCAATCTATCAATCTATCTCTACCCCCCAGGTTCACAACACTCATCAATAGGGGACTTCACTTCAGCATGAGGAGGATCCTATAAATTTGATAGAAGTTCAGTTGCAAATCGGATAGATGAATAATATCATTTGATTGAAGATAAAGATTATGAGTTACCCTTAGACCGACGGTCCCTACAAAGATAAGGTGGGTTTATTACAGCCCCGTTTGAACATTATTAACACAATTACCCAACAATGTTGGTCTCAGACCCCGTCAATTTTTTGTGGACCACTGAACTAAGAATAACAAAACAAAAACACAGTAAATTTGTGCAAATAATCGTTGAGAATATATTAATATGCACAGCATACCTGCTATTAGATTCCCCAAAAGAGCCTTAAGGAATATGAAGTCACGTCCCATCATTGCCAACCACGTGAACCACCTACCACAAAAACATAACAGAAGCATCATATTTTGCTTTCGTGAACCAATGTGTACGCGAAATACCAAAATGGTTGTCAATGTAGACATAGCTACAAATAGTTATATATTAGTAAAATTGGATGCATATAATATACATTACAATATTTGTTTTGTAATGATGGTATTTATGTTCAGATAAAATTATATTCTATAACTATTTAGCAACCATGTTTAAATGAAATTTGACATAAGAAAGTATGATTAATATAGCCCTAAAAATCAGAACAAAAAAAATTCTAACTACAAAACTTGTTTTTAGGCAAGTTAACAGCACATCCAAACACCCCCAAATCACATTTTTTATATGTTTAATAATTATGAACTGAGAACAGTCGCACAAGAGTATGGTGGAAACATACCTGATCACATGATAAGCAGTCACATTTAAACCCAACTGAGTCCACGTCGTTGTCCAATATTTGAAACTGAGAAAAGTTCCTGAAATAGTATGCCATGTGTGAAACAGAATGTCAATTTACAGCCCAAGGTACATACTTTCTTCATTTATATTAGTTTACGTAGCATAAGCTGTATTAAATCTATGTTTACATCTAACTACTGTAAAACTTTCTAATTTTTCATTACCTTATTGTTTACATGTCTATAAGTACTTACGTTTGTAGTGCTATCAGAAACATGAAGCTACCAAAGAACCTGAACCTGAACCTGCACCTGTTCCTGAAACTGAAATCATTGCCACTGAAACGCCATCCGAGTCTAAACCAGTTGCCACACGACCACTGTCCCCGTACACAGCGTAAGCCATATTTGTTTATTTAAGGTTGCAATACAAACGTGCAGTACCATAAAGACGCAAAAATATAAACGCAAACCTTAAACCACACATTTTTCGCACAAAGAAATTTGTGGCACTGCTATAAACTACATAATGCGAAACGTTAGCCAACTTTATTACTTTCAGATACAAAGCCATAGACAGTCTAACAAAAACACTAAATGACACAGTTTGGGCAAGACCTGGAACGCGTCGTTTCAGACTGTTTAACAACCAATTTCAAGATTTTTTCGTCACAAAATGACCCAATCAGGACACTTAAATCTGAATACTGTAACTGAAAGGTTTATTCTCGGGTACCTGTCAAGTCTTATGTGCTCTTTCATTATAACCACAAAACGGTCCGTTCAAAACCATGCACTTTCAGAACTGGCATTCGACACACTCTTCTTCATTTTAGCACCATAGTGGCATTTATGGATAATGATATAGACATAAAAAATAAAAATAAACAAAACGACTTACTTGGTGTTGGGGAAATCATGAAAGCAGGTACCAAAGATCCTATATCTCAAACACCAAAGAAAACCTAATTCCGCTATCCTGACCTTTTCTTGTGTAATAAATCTTCCTATATTCATCCTATAACTAACTAAACACTTTTATAGCATCCTGAACTTAAAAATCCACTAAAACTCAGATATCCATTTCTGTTACAACTATCGATTCTAATCACCTCAACATCAATTTAACATTACAAAAACTAATCACTACACATTATATCTAGGATTCAATAAAGAAGTCAGAGAAACGTTGATTAGTATAACTGTAGAAGTTAAGGTGTGTGTTGGTTATTTAGCTTCGTTTATCACCATTTATTTAGTAGAGTAACAATCAAGATCACGATTCATTAATCATACAAATCAGTGAGCAACAAAAGTAACACATAAAACATAGCTCAAATATCAACAGGTAACGTCTATGGCATCATAAAGAAAGCACGATTCTTGTTGGGGGTAGCATTAAGGTAGTTATTAAATCTGTTCTATAATACTTGTGCAATTCTTTAAACTGATAAGAGTTCTATTTTTTATAAAAATAAATTAGAGCACTCAGAATCACGGTGCTATTATTTATCCTGATTGTAAAAGGCCCAAAAATATATATTATCACCACAAAATATTCAAACACAATGACAGCAATTATTTAATAAAAGAAGGACAGTAATATTCAAGTAAACCAATAACTTTCAACTGGATATGAGAGTTTAACCTTGTAGTTCTATAGTGCAAACCTGCTATCAGCAGGAACTCCTGAGTTGTACTTTCCAGTCAGAACTCCAGATGCAAGTGGACTCCATGTAGTAAGCCCGATACCGTAGTTGGTGTACAGAGGAAGATACTCAGTCTCTACTTGCAAGACACCATAGCATCCAAAAATCATAAAAATATAATAAAGGTATGTATGTCGATCCACAAATCAACAGCTACAGGGTGTTTGGTCATGCAGAGTTTTAGCCTATGCTTAGAGGTACTTTAAAATAAACACCTACCAATGTAATAACTAATGCTTATTTTATCAAATATATCCTAATAATCCCTTAAGCATCAAAAAGTTTTTTTTCTTAAATCAAAAGCAGTAAGCCAGGGGGTGTATGGGATTGCTTATTCTGCTGAAAAGATAAAGCATGTACCAAGAAGGTTTTGGGACTTCTTGTCAGATTTTTTTTTTTTTTTTTTAAAAAAACTTTGTTTGGATAAAACTGTTTATATGTGATGGGAGTCTTTTTAAGGGGTTACATGTAATTTGGATCAATTCATTAATTAATCGGGAAATAAGTAGAAGAAGTTTTTGATAGTAATGCCATAATGATAATTACATTTATTTCGTGATAGATAGTAATCCAATCTCAGTTCTTCATGGTTTGTTTCCTTTTTATGCAGGCATTGCTGATACAGACTTTGAGTAGGTTGTGTAATACCGCCATTGTATTCGTGAGGTGTCTGAGCAGAAGGGGTAACTCCACTTACATCACATTTTCTTCCTCTGCTTCTCATCTGGTTTAGCAACCCTCGTTGACATAAATAGTAAACCCGTTCACTCAATATATGACAGGAATTGCGTCAACATGACCATCACGCTTTAATTGTGCACAAAGTCCTTCTGCTTCTCCATTCGCTTTCAAAACTGGCATTCCAAATAGTTCAAGCAATTCGTGTCATATATTGAGTGAACGGGTTTACTATTTATGTTCAGATAAAATTATATTCTATAACTATTTAGCAACCATGTTTAAATGAAATTTGACATAAGAAAGTATGATTAATATAGCCCTAAAAATCAGAACAAAAAAAAAATTCTAACTACAAAACTTGTTTTTAGGCAAGTTAACAGCACATCCAAACACCCCCAAATCACACTTTTTATATGTTTAATATTTATGAACTGAGAACAGTCGCACAAGAGTATGGTGGAAACATACCTGATCACATGATAAGCAGTCACATTTAAACCCAACTGAGTCCACGTCGTTGTCCAATATTTGAAACTGAGAAAAGTTCCTGAAATAGTATGCCATGTGTGAAACATCGAAACAAACTTACACAAACTAATCGCTACAAAACTACTCTAAACTAACGAACAAACCTAATAAAACTATATTAGTTCATGATGGTAATCAATATCTAATCAGAATATCATCAAATCAGATTCACAACACTTAATCATTAACAGACACTAACCTAAATATAATAAGAATTCTTATTGCAATAATAAAACCTATAACTCCTTTAATCTAATCAAATGTTTATGCCGAACCATGGCTTATAATAAACCAAATAAAAAAACACTCAAATAATAAAACATGAAATAAAACTTAAATGTTACCTATTGAGTTAGATCATGTTGTCGGCTAGAGCAGGCATAATTGGTGTTGCTGGTCTTGTGGTAGAAGGTCCTCATGGATGTGGAGGTGGTGCAGTCTTAGTCGGCGCTTTTGAAACAGGGGATGACATGTAAGCTACAAAGCAAAATCAATATTTATCCAATTAAAACATGTTACAGGGTCTATATTTTTGAATTGCGTTCAAGTAGATAAACAAAGATATATAGTATGTTATTAAACTTGGTCACAATTATATAACAGCGTCTAGTAATGATAACTATCATAGTTTCTATGAACAATACCTTAGCCTTCTTCTTATGGGGCTCTTCTTCATCAGAGGAAGAATCGTCTTTTGTGCTTTCATCAGAAGATGATTCGTCTTTATGTAAACAAAAAGGTATCAATAGCTTTTATAGAAACTTAATTAACATCAGAACTGTATACACGTATTTATGCTTGGACTACAAACCTTGGGTGCAACAACTATGATTTATTAGCAAAATCAAATGAGACTAATGAATACATACCTTGTAGATGTCAAACCAATATGTGTGCTTAACAGGATACATGAGTCTCAAACCTGATAATATAGAACTATGCAAAACAATGGTAAGTCGACAGTTGATACATGTATCCATGAACTCTAATCGTGTTTCATTAGGGTTTTAAAAGAGGCGTACTTTTTTTTTATCAAACCGTAATAGATAGAAAATAAATATGGGGTTTATATTTTAGGGTTTTAAGAATGTGTCGTTATTAAGACATTACATTTTTATTTTGAATTGCTTATCATAACTTGTGGCTTGTTCCATTGGTTGTAGTGTTTGTTTGTGAGCTAGCTAACCCAGGTTCGAATCCAGCATCTTGCATTTTTGTAAAAATTAAATCCGAAATTTATGAACAAATTAAAGGGTGCTTAGGTCAGATATTTAGTTGCCTATTCGCACCCTTACATATTGAAACTGTGCTAACCTACATATACCTAACCACTATTTCCCAAAAAGAGCCTCCAAATAGTGGTTCAGTACTTCAGTTAAAAAAATTTTACTTGTAAAGTGAAGCAAAGCGGTGAAATATGGGAGTACAGGCAAGGGTAATGATATGCATGTGTTATAATTATCGTTGGCATATTTGTACGCGGTTGTACATGAGAAGGGTGGTAAAAAATGATTTATGCGAGCTTGGAAGTTAAACTTACCTTTTAGTTTCACTCGGCTGACCAAAACCTTGAAATGCGTAATTTTTTTGAAACATGCGAGGAAGGAAATTAGTCATCTAAGGAACATGGCCGCTGCAAGTATGTAAAGAGCACACAATTAGTGACCTTTAAACAAATATTTAGTACCAATACAAAATTAAAGGGTTCTTTATACACTCAATTGTTCAACTGTCACATAAGGTTCAGTTCAATATGTAACAGCCGCGTAGGCAAGTCAAATACCGTTAGGTCTTTACTTTCACCGACAATCTCACGTGACAGAGATGTTTAGCATTGCGGTTTGATAGCGGCTAAGAAACAAATAATAATCAGAAACACAGTTCTAATACAACATTTGCATATGCTTCTACCGTTTAATATTATAAGAGTTTTTGGCAAATTCAAAACATTTATGGTAACATTCCAATTCATTACTAAAAGGTCAGAAAAAGCACTTAAAGATCATAACACGATACCAATTCCCATCTGAATATCACATAATCACTTTCATAACGCAATGGCAAACACTCCTATAAAATATAAACTTACCTCACATAGTTGCACTGTAGTGATGTCGTTTTCGCCTTGTTGGTACCATCTGACAAAAGATATGCCTGCACATGTCACACAATTCCCACTTGATAAAAAACAACATAAATCTCAAATTTAGAGGTGGAGATTTCATTCCATTTACTTATGAGTGGGTCTTACGTAAGGGTCTTAAAGATCGTGATACAATCTATAGCCAAACTTTAGTAAGCTCGAGCTCGAATAAATTAGTAAAAGCTAGAATTATTTTGAAACCTTAATCAGAGCTGGAAAAAAGGCTTATAAAATTTTTGGACAAAAAATTGACACCAGGGGCAATGATTTAAGCACATCACTTCTAGAGATGAGGGGGTGGGCTGACTGGCGTAACCAATTCAGGTTTCAGTGTGTCATTCACTACCTGGACCTGGACTATAATGCTCCCCTATTAGCTATTCTATCTACACATTCTATAACTACACCACACAACCCAAATCGACCAACCCCATGTAAATATACAAAAGAACACATGTTATACCACATCCGGCTTGACCTCTAACTTCGCCTGACTTTCTCCAATCCATATTATCTGACAATTCTTCTGTGATATTGACAGGCACAGCCAGACCCATATAATGCGAATATCCAGGACCTTTATAACCCAAATGAATAGCTTGCAATTTCTTCCTAATCATGTTAGCGTATTTGTTTTCAGCGAGCCTGTATGAAGATTATGTGAATTGATATAGTGTGAATTAACATAGTCGATATACAGGACATTAGATTGGTATATACCATATCTTACCTTCCCGATTCAGTGCTAATCCCACTTGACTACATGAGTGAAGGCTTAAAGTTATTCTTAAGCATGCTAATGTAGACTGGATTAGTTAGTCAGTGATGATTGAGGCGAGTTTTTAATGGTTTTGTATTTGTTTGTGTAGGTGGAGTAGGGTTTGCGTGAATGATAGGATGAATTGTATATTAGGGATACGAAAATACCAAAACAGAGGATGTCTAATATTCAGGAACCGATTTGATTTATAGATTTGGTGTTGCAGAATCTCAACAAAAATAATGTGGTGGTTCAGTGGGTAAGTTACTGCATAATATATGGATGGTCTTGAGTTCGAATCTTGTAATGGACAAAATTTTTGAACATTTTAATTAATTGCGTGGCATAAATTGATTAGGTTGCATTAAATTGATTATGTGGCATTGAGGTGGCATTAAATTGATTATGTGGCATTGAGGTGGCATTTATGTGGCATTATCTACGTGTAACGCCTCCTGTTATATATAATGTAGATATATATATATATATATATATATATATAATATATATATATATAATATATATATATATATATATATATATATATATATATATATATATAAATATATACATACATATAAGCAAATGGTTTTAGAAAATGGAAACCCACCTGAATGACCCAGTGAGCACATCCCATGAATCTCCCAACTCAAAGTGCAAACACATAATGAGCAGTAGAAGGTTCGATCATCTACATTTTGCAAAATAGTCACATTAATGTTTTTTCAATTATACCAGTTAAAGTAAAGTAACACTAAAATAAGATATTTGTTCAGAAATCTAAACCTTATTTTTCTGCATCATAATTGGCAGAGGAAGCACTGAAATTGCTTTTAATTAGATGCAGATTGCCCACATAACTTTGCTCACGTGAGAATGATGCGTGTGGGTAAATGAAGGGTCCAAAAATGAAGTGGTTCGAATGGGTCAGGCAAGTAGAATAACGGCTCTAAACGGGTGATTATCTGTTTGGGTTGGGTGGGTTAGACCCAAAACGCTATACGCCCACATACTTTTACAGAACTGTTGTTGCTTCATACATGCAATTTATGAACATAACATGGATCAATTCATACAAAAATATGAAATTACATTTATCATATATCACTAAGTAATCTGATCTCAAAACAAAGTTATCAAAAAAAAATTTTTTTTAAAAGGCATAATGTTCGATAAAAGAACATAGAATAATATCTTTTACTTGGGGTTTCTAAGCACGATGATGACTGAATCGCCATGTAGAAACATTTTGTTGATAAACCTATCTTTTGAACTTATGAAACGAATGTTTCCTACAAAACAACTCATCAAATCTGATCAATAAGATGGAAACTGATGCGTGCGATGTGTCGTTGCGGTTTAGCAGTATTAATGCCTGCTCAAGTTTTAAATTTATATTTAGCCGACTTATCAATAACACACACACTTAACGAGCAGTGTACCCGGTCAGTATGAATATAATGGTAAGTAGAGTGTCGATCACTAAGAGTGGAACGTATTATCTAGTTATTCTAATCAGTATTTTAATATTCTAAGTTAGCTATACAACCTAATCTAACGCAAGGGGGGTTCAGCCTGAGAGACTGGCACGATTGGTTGCAATTAAATAATAAACTAAACTAATAGGCATGAATCAGCAAGTAGCACACACGTACACAGATAAATACTTGAGACAATAAGAAGACCTGTCCTGATAGATAAGTAGTTTGTCACTTGTTTTATTGCTAGTTTTATATGAAGTGTATAGTTCGATGCAACGCACCGAGATTAATCCTTTCTCGTTGGTTCTAATCTTATCGGCGAGTAAACCCTTAATGATTACTTATGACTATCCTATTTATCTTTCTTCCTACTTTTCTACAGACGATAGAATGCATAGGCGATCTAATAAATAGGCGAGGGCAGAGGCATGGCGACCGGATCAACGCTCAGCTAGACACAGAGGTTATCAATGCACTAATAAAAGTCACCAAAGACATCAACATATAAACTTTAGTTAATGGGAAAGCAGTTTTAAGGGAGTGCAATCTTTCCGTTGTCACATTACACAAGCCACCAATCCTGATGAATTAAAGTTTACTAACACAATAAAACAAAACTACTTAATGAATTAAACACATGCAGGACCTTCTTACAGCTCTTGTATCTTTGTTCAAGGTGCGTCTTGTGCTGCTGCCTTGACTGAATTCGTCTTAGGGTTGCTGTACTTCGGTCTTCTGTCGAACTTCGGAACTCTTAATTCGTCTGGTCTTTGGGGTATTTATAGTTTCTGTCTGAGGTAAGATTGGCGCATCTATTAAGTAATGCGGCGCATTGACTTAACTTCGCGTGGGGTCCAAGATTAATATATTCAGGAATATTCGTACACCGCCAGAAGATGCGGCGTATCTTCATTCTTGGATGCGGCGCATGTCCTCTTGTATCTTGGATCGTATCTGGTGAAATCTTGATAGTGATGCGCCGTATGTAATAAGCAAGATGCGGCGCATCTGGAGCAGAATGTCTTGATCTTGTACATTTCGGTAGACTCTTAACTTCTTGCTTGTTTTGCTCCATAATTAGTCCAAAATCGCCAAGTTTCACCAAATGCTTGTTTTTACCTGAGAATTACAAAAGTAAACGATTAAGTATCAATCCTCATACATAATATAATAAAACAAGTCAAATAAATAGGATAAATGATGGTAATAAAATGTACTTATTTGAGTTCATCAAATATCCCCCCACTTGAACTTTACTTGTCCCCAAGTAAACCTTAGATTAAATCTTATGAAAATGTATCCTAAAAGATATTAGGATTTATTTTTATATTTAAGCATGTATTCGTTTTTGTCATAAACACACAACCAAACACTTAACGAATTAGAAGTAAAATAAAATAATTTGATAAAAGCAAATCTAATCGTTTAACTGTCCAGTCGTGATGAATATTCTATCATAAGCTTGGCAAGTATACACATCTCCTCCACTAAAGCCAAGGAATAACAAGTCTAAAGCGGTAAAAAGGGTTTTGAGGTTTAAGGGTTAATCATTCTCCTTAATCTCTATCGATCTCAAATTCCAGAAAAGGCGACAAAATCACAAATACATGATCGAATCCATGAACACGATACTTGCAATTGCTCAAATCCTTAACCCGAATAGGCTAAAGATAGGATCAAGTAATCTTCACCAATAATATTATATCAAAAAGGGCGACAAAATCATAAATACATAGCCGAATCCACGACTACGATACTTAAGATTGCTCAAATCCCTAATCTCAATAAATCAAAGGTTTAGATAAAGAATAATATAGGGTATGGATAATATTTGGGATACAAATTGGTGTAAAAAATGAAAAATAAACAAAACAAATAAATTAAAATCCTAAGTGTGGTTAATCACTATCCCAACCATCCCATGAATAAGACTCATATCATAGAATAACTCACGCTTTAACACTTGAAACACACGCTTTAGGTAGACACGAATTATACTCAACAAGATCTCAATCAAAGAATAAACCATAAGTTGGTGTTCCCATAACTGCCAACTCCCATTCAATCCATTAATATACAACAAATAGTGGTGATATCGACCACTTAATACAAAACTTTACATAAGTTGGTTAAAACAAACATCCAACTTTTCCTTTTTCTTTTTCTTTTCGATTTTTTTTCATTTTTTTTTTCTTTTTTTTTTTTTTTTTTTTTGATGGCATAAACATAGATGTGTAAAATTTCACCACATCACTATAATGATAATTCTGGATAATTTTTCCATACTTTTCATGACTTCAAAAATAACGGTAATAGTGAAAGTAGTAAACACACGAAAAATAAACTCAAAGGTATACAATATTTACTTTCACTCCAATTGCATTGTGCAATTTCCCGACCTAACCATAGATAATGAATTACGCACCCGAACACAGGTAATGTAAGGAAACACACTTTGCCTAAAGCAATTAACCAACCACGGATTTTAATCTACAGGGTAGGCTAAGGTGTAAGGGTGTAACGAAACATTTTAACAAAGGTGTAAGAAACGAAAGGAATGGCTCTGAGTGTTTTTCTAGGGGTATCTTACTCTAAAAGTGAGAGTAACAAAAGGGTTTATACGGGGGTTAACTAACCAGTGTAGTTAGCTAATAACACATAACATATAAAGGCTATTTGGGTGTAATCCTAGAATTTTACCAATTTAGACAAGTCATTCCAATTATATAAAATAATACTTATTATGGTGGTCTCGAATAGTATACAAGCCAAGTTCTAAAGTTTACAAGTCACCGGCACACTCATAGATTTGTGAATTTTGAAAAATCACAATTTTTGAAAATAACGTCATGTGTGCAGCTATGCAACTTAGATCTTAAACAAAAACATGCTAAAAATTTTAAATTTTGATAATATATTAAGCACATTTTAAGCATATTTTGAAAAGTTTAGGACAAGTAAGTGTTAAGTGTTCTAATTCTCCAATCCCCCCACTTAAGGTAAACAACGTCCTCGTTGTTTGTATAAAAGTTTAAAAACTGGAAAATAAAAGAATTAGAACAGAAAAACTCCCCTGAGATTTGCTCGGTATAATCCTCCATTATTTGTATAAGAGCAAAAATCATCTTTCTTGTGGATTAGAACGTTTAAGCTTCATATTTGATGTATCCACAGGAAATGCAGGAATCTATAATACCACCAAGGCTTTAAACACACCTAAGTTAAGAAAGGTTCAAACTTGCATAATACATTAGTAGTTAGAAAAAATAAAACATAAAAATAAAAATGAAAATCATCAGGTCAGTCGATGCGCCGTATCTTATGGAAGAAGATACGCCGTATCGAGCCTGGAATAAATACGAATCAGTATAGAAGATGCGCCGCATCCTTAACCAGGGATGCGCCGCATTAAAATAAACTAATAAAAAGTTTTAAAGTTAAAATATAAATATGCGGAAAAATAACGTAAGATATGACCAGTGCAGGAGATGCGTCGCATCTCAGAATTGAGATGCGCCGTATCTGCTGCGGGCCTGACTGACTCGACTCAGAACAGAATAATAAAAAAATTTCTCCGGGTTGTCTCCCGGCCAGCACTTGTCTTTATTCCAGAGTCTTCAAGTTAGACTCACGTTCAGCTCTTTAATATCGATCATTGAAGGAGTCGGAAACATCGCGCTCCCTCATTGCCAATTCAGTAATATTGAACATTCCTTGCTCGTCCTTAATTTCCACGCCGTTCTTCTTTAATATCTGTATAAACAAAGTTCTGTCCCTTTCGGGCAGAGATGAAAAAATGATAGACGGGAAATTCTTATTATCATATAGGCATAAATAAGCAAGGTGGGGTGGTAGTTCAATAAACACATCATTATTCAAATTCGTTTTCTCAACTATTCTCCTACGTTTGTTAATTACTACGCAATCATACCACTCATCATCAGAATCATTAACAACATCGCGTCTATGTTCGGTAGGTACATTAAGGTCAATAGATTCCTCAAAGTTCTCATGATTAGGATTAGTTGAGTTGTTTTGAATCAATGTTTCTCCTATGAGCCTAGCTTCAAGATCGAGGTCCATACGTTCTCTTAATCCTAGCACATAGACGCCTCTAATTATGCTTTTCACAGGATCTTGGCACTTATAGACTAGTTTATTATTCCCTACTCTTAATGAGATTTTTCTTTTAAACACATCAACCTTAGCATGGGCAGTAGACAAGAAAGGTCTTCCAAGGATCAAAGGAATCTTAACATCCTCGGGCATATCTAATATAACAAAGTCTACAGGGAAAATAAACTTCTCAATCTTGACTAGCACATTATTAGCAATCCCTTCAGGTCGTTTTACCGTTTTATCAGCCAATTCAATAAGTAACTTAGTTGGTGCTAATTTTCCTAGTCCTAGGGTAGTGAATGTCTTAAGAGGCATAACACTAACACTAGCTCCTAAGTCAGCTAACACATTATTGAAAGATATATTATTAATTGAACAGGGCAAAGTAAAACTTCCTGGGTCCTTTTCTTTATGAGGCAAGGCATTTAAGTCGGTTGCAGAGCTCTCTTCTTTCATTGTAGCCTTGATCTCCTCTTCAATCTTCGTCTTCTCTTTGAGTAGTCTCCTTAAACTGATTGAAGAATTAAAGAAAAATTCAGGTCTTGCACCATCATTACCATTCATCGATCTTCTAGGTAAGTAAGGAGTGACTTCTTCAGTGGTGCTTATGGCCTTGACATGATCTCTTGGGTTGGTTTCAGTCGAGCTAGGTAAACTTTCATATCCCCTTTCTTGAAGAACTTTGCTCATTTGACCAATTTGTTGTTCCAATGCTTTGATCGAAGCTCCTTGATTTCTTGTAGTAGTGTCCGTTGAAGCTCGGATTTCTTTGATCATAGCAGTATTCTCTTCATGTCTTTTAGCAGCATCGGCCATAATTTGCTTTAGAGTGTCATCTAAAGTCTGCCTCCTTTCTTGATAAGCGGGATTAAAGTTATTCTTTTGATAGAATCCCGAGGTAGCTTCCCTAAATCTTCCTGAAGGTCAGAATGGTTGTCCAAATTGGGTGTAATATGCTTCTTCAAACGTCTCACTTTCATTCTTATTCGGGCAATCTTTAGTGTAGTGAGGTCCTTCGCACTTTTCACATCCAACTTGGGCAGCATACACTTTTTCATCACGCTTTTTCATCTCTCTACTAATTTTATCCAATTGAGCTTGAATAGCAGCAAACCCGTCAAAATTAGTGCTGCTCTTAGATCTAGTAGAGGTCCCATCGTGCCATTTTTGAGAATGATCAGCAGCTTCTTGGATAGCTTTCCTAGCATTGGTTGCACTCATTTGAGGCACAGCTCCCTTAGCGTCCAAGATTTGTCTAGTAGGCACGTCCAATCCTTGATAAAACAATATTATCTCCTGCATAGGGGTTAGATAGTGTTGAGGACATTTTACCAGTAAATCTTTAAATCGTTCCCAAGCTTGATAAAGAGTTTCATCAGGCTCTTGCTTGAAACTGTTGATAGCCTCCATCTTTTTAGCAGTCTTAGCAGGTGGACAATATCTCTTCAGGAATTTGCTCTTCAAATCTTCCCATGTAGTGATTGAACTAGCAGGTTCATTCCTTAGCCACTTGTTAGCAGCTCCTTTTAGCGAGAGTGGAAAGATTCTTAGCATGATTTGATCGTCAGTGACTCCTTCTGAAGTGAACAAATCTGCAATCTCGAGGACCTTTTCAACATGCTCATTAGCATCCTCATGTTCCGATCCACTGAAAGCATTCTCTCTTAGCTCCTTGAGAAACTGACCCTTCAATTCAAACTTTGACTTATCATCAAATTTTGGTCTAGCAACTCCTGAAGTGTAATCAGCACGGGTTTTGTTCATGTATTCCTCCATAGTTGTGTTTTCGCCCATTGTTTCTGTTTCTTCCTCCTCTTTTTCTTCAGAAAAATAATCAAGCTCGAATGAACTTGAAGTATCAAAGCTTTTTGTATTGAAAAGCCTTTTAAGCGAATGAAAGACTCGTTCAGGATCTTCGAAAGGTTGAATCAAGTTCTTCGTAGAACTCCTGGTCATGCACTTCCTGAAATCAACACAAAAATATCAGTAGGGTATGCTCAAGAAAGTAATATATCAGAGAATCAACAACGAAAACGGAATACGAAAAATTAAAGTTACTGATATCTGCAGACGATGCGCCGTATCCAAAAAGTTGGATACGCCGTATCTTACAATCGTTAAAATTTAATCAGACTTTATTCAGAAAAGAGATACGCCGCTTAGAAATTATAATGCGCCGTATCAGTTTTAATTATCAAAAATCGATATTTATTTAAAATTAAATGCGTCGTATTAACAAAAGTTAATGCGCCGTATTTCGTTACGTTTCAAAATATAAGATTTTTGATTCAGAAGATACGTCGTATCGACAGAGATCGATGCGTCGTATCTGTTTAATAATTCGAAAACTGTTTTTAATTAAAATAATAGATACGCCGTATCTGCTAAAGCAGATGCGTCGTATGGCGTTAACGTTTAGAAAAAAAATTTCCTTAAAAACAGATACGCCGTATCTTGGGGAAAAGATGCGTCGTATCGAATTAATTAAACGCGTTGTATTTTATAAAAATTAAACGCAATACGCCGTATCTATGAAGATAGATGCGCCGTATCGTTCGATTTAGCTCAGTACAACGATAGCAGAACACAGAAAATACGAAAAATAAAAACAAATAAAAACAAACCAAAATAAACACAAATAAAAGCAAACAAATAACACACAAAACAGAAAATATGCAAAAATAATACAATGAATGCAAATTAACCTAATATACAACACAGTTAGCGGTTAGATTAAAAATTAAAAACCTAATTAAAATACTAATCAAATTAACAGATAATAACAATTCACTCCCCGGCAACGGCGCCAAAAACGTGATGCGTGCGATGTGTCATTGCGGTTTAGCAGTATTAATGCCTACTCAAGTTTTAAATTTTTATTTAGCCGACTTATCAATAACACACACACTTAACGAGCAGTGTACCCGGTCAATATGAATATAATGGTAAGTAGAGTGTCGATCACTAAGAGTGGAACGTATTATCTAGTTATTCTAATCAGTATTTTAATATTCTAAGTTAGCTATACAACCTAATCTAACGCAAGGGGGGTTTAGCCTGAGAGACTGGCACGATTTGTTGCAATTAAATAATAAACTAAACTAATAGGCACAAATCAGCAAGTAGCACACACGTACACAGATAAATACTTGAGACAATAAGAAGACCTGTCCTGATAGATAAGTAGTTTGTCACTTGTTTTATTGCTAGTTTTATATGAAGTGTATAGTTCGATGCAACGCACCGAGATTAAGTCCTTTCTCGTTGGTTCTAATCTTATTGGCGAGTAAACCCTTAATGATTACTTATGACTATCCTATGTATCTTTCTTCCTACTTTTCTACAGACGATAGAATGCATAGGCGATCTAATAAATAGGCGAGGGCAGAGGCATGACGACCCGATCAACGCTCAGCTAGACACAGAGGTTATCAATGCACTAATAAAAGTCACCAAAGACATCAGCATATAAACTTTAATTAATGGGAAAGCAGTTTTAAGGGAGTGCAATCTTTCCGTTGTCACATTACACAAGCCACCAATCCTGATGAATTAAAGTTTACTAACACAATAAAACAAAACTACTTAATGAATTAAACACATGCAGGACCTTCTTACAGCTCTTGTATCTTTGTTCAAGGTGCGTCTTGTGCTGCTGCCTTGAATGAATTCGTCCTAGGGTTTCTGTACTTCGATCTTCTGTCGAACTTCGGAACTCTTAATTCGTCTGGTCTTTGGGGTATTTATAGTTTCTGTCTGAGGGTAAGATGCGGCGCATCTAGTAAGTAGATGCGGCGCATTGACTTAACTTCGCGTGGGGTCCAAGATTAATATATTCAGGAATATTCGTACACCGCCAGAAGATGCGGCGTATCTTCATTCTTGGATGCGGCGCATGTCCTCTTGTATCTTGGATCGTATCTGGTGAAATCTTGATAGTGATGCGCCGTATGTAATAAGCAAGATGCGGCGCATCTGGAGCAGAATGTCTTGATCTTGTACATTTCGGTAGACTCTTAACTTCTTGCTTGTTTTGCTCCATAATTAGTCCAAAATCGCCAAGTTTCACCAAATGCTTGTTTTTACCTGAGAATTACAAAAGTAAACGATTAATTATTAATCCTCATAAATAATATAATAAAAAAAGTCAAATAAATAGGATAAATGATGGTAATAAAATGTACTTATTTGAGTTCATCAGAAATGATGAAGCGAAAAGTGTACCGCTTTTAGGGGGTCATTTAAGCCCTTAATCGTATTTATTTGATCAAATATTGCCCTAAATCGTTCCTTTTGTCATTTTAGGTACTTTGGAGAAGAAATCTGGAAAAGGAAGCATTTTGGACGTTTTTGGGGCATAAAAGTGAAGAAAACGACAAAGTCTCAAAATCGGCTGGAAAAGTACCTTTGACGGCGTCAGGGATTGTTCCAGACGGCGTCACGGCTTGGCAAAAGAGGTGGATATGAAAAATACACATGATAAGCCAGGGAGTTTTGCAATGGAAAGTCTGACGGCGTCACCCTTTAAGGTGATCAAGGCCATCACGGTTTAACTTAAAGAGAGACGGCGTCAAGCCCATTTCTGACGGCGTCAACCTTTGATAAGCCAGAGCGGATTTTGGAGCATTAAAGAGGGACGGCGTCAAGAAGGCCATCCGGGAACCCTAGACACGGCGAGGTGACGGCGTCAAGACCTACAACGTGACGCCGTCAGCCCTTAAACTCTATATATAGTTTTGCAATTTTTTGTCATTAGTGTACAACTTTGTGAGGAGAAACCCTAAGACGAATTTCTGCCATTTTTAAGGGTTTTCATACCCTTGGATCTCCCATGTTTAATTGAAGATAAGTAATTACTTAATCAATCAATATGTCTATGTGTTGTTTGATTATATCTTGTTCTTGTCTTTTAATTAACATGCTAGGCTAGATTTATCTTGTGTTTGCTTAGATCTAATGAAACCTAACTATTGATTATCGGTTATTAGTGTGTTATTACTTGTATTGGGTGAATGTTTATCGATGTTAGGCTTAAGAAAACTGGCTAACCTCCTATACGGTAACTTGCTTGAACGTCTTAAGAAACATGAACCAATGCGTACTAAGGTTTCTATGGTTGTATTTAATGCATGAGCGAATTCTAGTGATCCCATGTTAGGAGCTTCTTAGCCGGCTCGACATAGGAGTGAAGTAGGAGCTTGTAGAGTTGGGGAAGTACGTACGCCACCCCACGATTAGTATTAAGGAATACACCCGTCATCCACGCAATTAATACACACCAATCAACCGGTAAAAGATAGTTAGGGAGTAAGGAAATCTAAGTAAACACATTTCTCTCCACATATGTTTCACAACCTTTTCATTTTCAGTTATTTTATTTTATTTGCATTTGTAGTTATTTGGGTTAGTTGACTAGCAACTAATTTCGCCCACTCCTTCAAACCCGAGATTTTATTTGCTTTCATAAAAATATAAAAATACAAAAAGAATCTTCCCTCACCCTTAGACCTATTAGAGTAGTTTTTCAATCCTAACGAACACTATTCCCTGTGGAGAACGATCAATCCCCCGTACTTACCACTACACTATACTACATCGGTCAGGTACACTGCCTGGTGGGGTTGTAAGCCTCTTGAGATCCCTCGAGAGGTAAAACCTGTTGTAAGGTCGCAAAACCACGCATCAAGTTTTTGGCGCCGCTGCCGGGGAATAGTTATTGTTTAGGTTGAATTTTTATTTTATTAGGTCTACTCACTAGATTCCTTTCTAGTGAGATTTTTTATTTTATTTTTTCTAGGATTTCTTGTAGTCTATCTTTTTCTTTGTGCCCTTTGTTTGTAAAACCATTTTCATTTGTCACTATGATGGATGAAATTCCATTTAGATCATTGACAATAGAGGAACAATTATATTTCACCAATAGATTTGTTTCCTATCATTCCTATGAATTTTTGTGTGATCTTTGTGATTTCCAAAAGGAGTTAGGGGTAAGGTTAGATGGGTTTAATGAATTCTATGCATGTGAGATTTCTATTAGACGAGCATTATCTGGATCAATTCCTTTTAGTCAGGCCCTTTGGATGAATTTTGAGGAAAGCTTCCTAACCATGACCCATAAGTGGAACAAATTGGTGGATTCGTATGAGCAAAGAGACCTAGTTTCTAAGAACATGGACTTAGAATCAAACCAAGATTCTGAGATGGTTAGTGTTGAACTACCTAGTTGCATGAGTGGGATAGATTTCACCAAAACACATGATGAACATATAGGTGATTTAGATACTATGGAGAATGAGGTTAGAAATGCAAGCCCACTAAGTACCCCACAAGTCCTACCATCATTTGAGGCACACACACCGCCCGTAACTTACCCGGAAGAAGTTGAGGAGACTATAGGAACCCCAATAGAGGTAGAGCCCTTGGACCAAACACAACTAGAAGAAATAGGTTTGAATGCTTTTAGTAATCACAACCTTTCTTTTAGTCCTATGGAAGTTCCTAGTTTTGATGAGCCGGAGCCTCAACCAAAACCGTTACCTAATCTTCCATCCTTGGATGAAAGTTTAGGAATTGAATTAGGTCCCGATCCACCCATCAAAACATATAGTCCGGGTAGTCTTAAGTTTAAGGTAGTAGACATTAAGCCTTGTAGAGTGGAAGCTAATATAGGAGTGAACCATGACCTTACATACTTACATCACCCATTCATGATTGATCACAAGAAACATTATGGGTTTAAACCGGGTCTATTAGGTCAAGATGGGTTCCCAATTAGGAGTCTCTCGAAGTTGTTAGAAAATGATCCCTTTTTAGGAGAACACTTTAACTCACCCATTGACCAAAGTGAACTAGGTAAGGTTATGATGAAAGGAGCACACCCCTTTGAGTATATAATTCATCCACCACTCTTTCCTCACGCGGCATACTTCCACCAAGATGGTGTGTATCGCTACTATCACCCGCACTTAATCCTAAGTGTAGGAAAAACCTCTCCTTTATCCGTTAAATAAGGGTAGAGTCAGGCTCGTGACTCGAACAAAAACAAGCGCTTCTTGGGAGGCAACCCAAGCTTTATTTGCTTTTTGTGTGTTTATTTATTTGTTTGTTTGATTTTATTTTCTTCCGTATGTATGTTTAATTTTTATTATTATTGATTCATGTTCAAAACTAAATTGTGAAAATGTTTTATCTTGTTTTTAACTTCGTCTTAACTACATATAAAGGTATTTTGCAAAAGATAAGTGTAAGGGAAATCCAAATCGGTTTACAAGAACAACAAATGAACAAGAATCGTAACAATATTAAATTAACATACATATTCGTAATTGTTTGAGTCAAATGCTTGTATCGAGTCGTAATGATGTTTTGCAGGAATTCCAGGAAGTAAGGTATAGGTTTTTCCAGAAATTTTCCGGAAACTTAACATGAGAATTATGTCAGATCATTTTTTACGGCGTCAGGTTTTAATTTTCTGAAATTTTTGAAAGTTTTGTTTTCATAAAAAGTTTTTATTAAATCTCTAACTTATAAACTCCAGGAATCTGCAAAATTATCATTCCACAAGCATTATATCCTTATATAGAATTTATCCCGCCGATGTTATGCAGGTTTTCGTGTTTGTTTTCTCAGGTTTAACAGGTTATTTTGGACAAGGAGATGTATGTGGAATCAAGCTTTTGGCGATGCTTTAGTCTTGAAGCTTCTACATTCTCTTGGAAGAAGATCTACCCATGTTACCTCTTTATCCACCAAACGAATCAGGGGAGTATTTGATTTCATTCTTTTACCTTATTTATTTTTACATCTTGTTATTTGAACATTGGGGACAATGTTCATCTTAAGTGTAAGGGGGGTAAAATACGATACTTTAGAGAATACAAGTACGCTTGATTTTTGTTTGTTTAATGGTAGATGTGTAATAAAACTGAGAGAAATACCTGTTAGGGTAATTTTAGTGCCAAATTTAAAATTTTTTACAACATATAGGAGTGAAACTTTGATCTTAATGAGCGTCTCATGGATAGGAGTTATATGACTAGCACAAAAAACCGTACCACTAAAAAAAATTTCCACCCCCAAATATGTGAGGTTCGCCCCTAGAATTGGTAGGAAAAGCATTTATGCTATGATGTGTGTACCGGTAGCACTTAGATTCTAGAACTTGCGTTAGGACCATTCCGAGGCCACAAGTGAGACTACATTCGTGTAGTTAGATTTACTACATGATAAGAGGCATTAGGATTAACCCATTGTTTTACACCTGTGTTTTTGTTATAATTACTTTGGCTACATTGGTCAAGTAATTCTCCCACACCCTTTGCGTTGTACTCATTTTTAGTACACGATACCCCTAGTACACCCCTCAGAGCCTATCCTTTCGTTTCTAACTTTAAGCATTTTACTTAAAGTAAGAATTTGTTTACACCCCACTTAAATGTACACCCAAATCGCCTTAGCCTACCTTGTATGCACTCATTTTTAGTGCATTATTGTGACAACATTTGTTTAAACCCCAAGTTAATTATCTAATTGATTACATGGTTGCTAAGTCGAGTCATATCTTTGTACATATTGTTTTGGAACGATTGGGACTCATGGGTAAAGTACTAGTGTAATGGAGTAATGGGGAAGAACAACATTATCACCCCCATATGTGCTAAATATTTTAAAAGTACTCCAAGTGTTTCGATTATCTTAATTCGAGTCATTAGAATAGTTATTTGTAAAGTTATGTAAAAGTTCAAGTGTAAGGGGATGCAACGCCCCTATGATGTATTATTTTGGATGGTAGGGCAAAAGTGTATGAAAAAAAAAAAAAAAAAAAAAAAAAAAAAAAAAAAAAATCAAGAAAAATACAAAAAAATGAGAAAAAGAAAAGTAGAAAAAACATACGGACTACCATCCCGTTTCATTTTATGTTTATTTTATGTTTTTGTTATTTTGTTTTTAGCTTAAGTCGAGTCTAGTCTTGGCTTAGCAACGCCATATTGTGCATGTAATTAATCAAGATCTTTAACTCGCCACCAGTAAAATATCTCTTATCCAACAAATCCGTGTTTATCATATCCCTACACCTTACGTTATAACCCGTTTAAAAGCCCTCTTTGATAGTTTATCTTAGGTGCTTACGCCTAGTGGAGGAGGTTTTTGATCCTTTCCCAAGCCTATGGTAATCTATTTGCTATGACAGGTAGTGAGAGATATTATCCGTTTTCATTTATGAGATTTACTTTTATGACACCTGAGAGATGTGAGTATCTAAACACTACTTGTGAGGTGCTAGTTTGTAATCTCTGTGCTTATTATGATTAAAGTGGAATGACTATTTATTGTAATTACTTTTATATTAGCATTAAATGACCCCTAACTTGTATTTTGATTAGAATAAAAGCGCATTTGATTGAGGACAAGCAAATCTCAAGTGTAAGGGTATTTGATGAAGCGAAAAGTGTACCGCTTTTAGGGGGTCATTTAAGCCCTAAATCGTATTTATTTGATCAAATATTGCCCTAAATCGTTCCTTTTGTCATTTTAGGTACTTTGGAGAAGAAATCTGGAAAAGGAAGCATTTTGGACGTTTTTGGAGCATAAAAGTGAAGAAAACGACAAAGTCTCAAAATCGGCTGGAAAAGTACCTTTGACGGCGTCAGGGATTGTTCCAGACGGTGTCACGGCTTGGCAAAAGAGGTGGATATGAAAAATACACATGATAAGCCAGGGAGTTTTGCAATGGAAAGTCTGACGGCGTCACCCTTTAAGGTGATCAAGGCCATCACGGTTTAACTTAAAGAGAGACGGCGTCAAGCCCATTTCTGACGGCGTCAACTTTTGATAAGCCAGAGCGGATTTTGGAGCATTAATGAGGGACGGCGTCAAGAAGGCCATCTGGGAACCCTGGACACGGCGAGGTGACGGCGTCAAGACCTACAACGTGACGCCGTCAGCCCTTAAACTCTATATATAGTTTTGCAATTTTTTGTCATTAGTGTGCAACTTTGTGAGGAGAAACCCTAAGACGAATTTCTGCCATTTTTAAGGGTTTTCATACCCTTGGATCTCCCATGTTTAATTGAAGATAAGTAATCACTTAATCAATCAATATGTCTATGTGTTGTTTGATTATATCTTGTTCTTGTCTTTTAATTAACATGCTAGGCTAGATTTATCTTGTGTTTGCTTAGATCTAATGAAACCTAACTATTGATTATCGGTTATTAGTGTGTTATTACTTGTATTGGATGAATGTTTATCGATGTTAGGCTTAAGAAAACTGGCTAACCTCCTATACGGTAACTTGCTTGAACGTCTTAAGAAACATGAACCAATGCGTACTAAGGTTTCTATGGTTGTATTTAATGCATGAGCGAATTCTAGTGATCCCATGTTAGGAGCTTCTTAGCCGGCTCGACATAGGAGTGAAGTAGGAGCTTGTAGAGTTGGGGAAGTACGTACGCCACCCCACGATTAGTATTAAGGAATACACCCGTCATCCACGCAATTAATACACACCAATCAACTGGTAAAAAATAGTTAGGGAGTAAGGAAATCTAAGTAAACACATTTCTCTCCACATAAGTTTCACAACCTTTTCATTTTCAGTTATTTTATTTTATTTGCATTTGTAGTTATTTGGGTTAGTTGACTAGCAACTAATTCCGCCCACTCCTTTAAACCCGAGATTTTATTTGCTTTCATAAAAATATAAAAATACAAAAAGAATCTTCCCTCATCCTTAGACCTATTAGAGTAGTTTTTCAATCCTAACGAACACTATTCCCTGTGGAGAACGATCAATCCCCCGTACTTACCACTACACTATAGTACATCGGTCAGGTACACTGCCTGGTGGGGTTGTAAGACTCTTGAGATCCCTCGAGAGGTAAAACCTGTTGTAAGGTCGCAAAACCACGCATCAAGAAACATCATTTATTTGTGAGGAGTCATCATAATTTGATTCCCACAACACATATACAAAATTACAAAATAGTATTGGGCTTGAATTCACATTCAAGCATTTTATAAAACTTCATATTAACACCGCTTGTAATCTTAGTTAAAGAATCCATATTGCTTGATATAACATATCCATTTCAAGTTAAAAATATCTAATTAACACAAAATAAAGGACAAAATAGAAAAAAGATATTATACCTGATCGGGTCGTAGTAGTGCTCTGGATCAATGCGGCGATTAAACTAAAAGAAAACAACTGATAACCGAAACACCCACGAATTAAAAATCAAAACAACTGTAGAAAATGGTATTACCCATGAATTCAATTAAATAGATTAGATGTTGAATTTACAAATGAAATATTACCAGGCCGCTAGTGAGGTTGGATCATGGATTTAGGGTTTTGTGTTACAATGAGGATTTGATTGAGATTTTGTTTGATTATCCTCGTTTGATTTTTCCTTTTCATTGAATAGATACACAATATGATTATGAAACCTTTCATGAATTTCAGTAAAAAAAAATTTTGAAATTCAAATGATCAATCGATAAAAATTTGAATTAGGGTGTGGATTATGGAAGGTGAAAATCGGTTTCAAAACAAACCGAGCTCATAGGAAAGAATGAAGCGTTTTTGTTCATAATAAATATAATTTCAAACTTGCATTTTGTGTTTAGATGTTGTGTGTTAAAATATATGTTGAATTCTTTAAGCATGACAATTTTCTTTACGAACGTCTATCACAAAAAACTGGGTTGGTCCAGTGGGTGGAGACTTCCTTTATGGATGTATAGACGCAGGTTCGAATCCTGCCAGTGACATTATTTTTAAACAAATTTCTGAAAAATACATGAAATGTGCGTGCCATGTCATCATTGAGGTGACATTTAGGTGGCATTGAGGTGGCATTCCATGTCATTGTACAATAAATATAGCGTTTCGTGCAAGTCGTACTTATCCTCATATATATATTATATATATATATATATATATATATATATATATATATATATATATATATATATATATATATATATATATATATATATAACAAACGCACCATTATTGTACATATGGACACACTCTTTTAATTAATATCAAACACTCTCTCTGTGACTAAATACAAAAACGAATGCACCAAAAATTCCAAGTTGACACACAACCATGTTTTTTTTTTTTTTTCTTTTTTTTTTTGTTAATAAAAAGAAAGCCAAATTTATATATAGAGAATTCAATCATACACAACAATCATTACTTGTGTAAGACTAGATTTGTCAAATCATATGAAGCCCCACATGTCAATCATAAAAACACACATGTTTTATCAGTTGAACATAACGATAGATATAAACAATTATATAGTTCCATTTGTCTCATGATTACACTTCCTTGTCTTGTCAAATCTTCTGAAAGTTCACATCACAACATTTTGTGTACTTAACCCCAAACGCACCTCAATATGTTTATGTGACATGAGTACACGTTTTTGGAAAACAAATGAAATCAAAGGAAAGTAATAATGGTAGGGTACATGCATGAAATCATCACATTGGAAAAATAGGTAACATCAAATCCATCCCATGAGTAATCATATCACAAATTTGTCCCTTACTTCTTGTCCTCCCATGATTCCACTGCCATGACACAACCCTTGCATTTCACTTGTCAACTACTATATCCTATGTAATAATACTTTCATTATAAAGCTATGCAAACCACCATCTGTTTCATCACAATTCGAAAACAAAACACAAAAGCAAACCATATTCTTTCTTTGTTACTGTTGTGTAAGGAGAAAAGAAAGAAGGAGAGTTGAAGCTTGGGTTATATATGACTGAGGTGTTCCTTGGCCATTCTCTTCCCAACTGAGTTCTCTTTTCTCTTGGCACACAACCACTGTCAGGGTTTTGACTTGTATTACTGCATTGTCTAATGAGCTCCCTTTTAACAAATTGTTTCATGCATGTTTCTTAAATACACATGTATGCATACTCATATAAACTCACTGTAAGCTTATATATCTCTCGACTATTATGAACTAGAATCACTTAACTTGTGTTAGTAGGCTTATGTGGTGATTTTGAACGTAAAATACGAAAATAAGCACCTTGTGCTTATTCGGGTTTTCAATCGATTTTTAAAGCTTTTTAAAAGTTTTCAAACATGTATATAAATGAAAGAGAAATGAACTAGGAAACTAAATGTAAGTTTTTGGCCCTTTTGGTTAGTGCTTATTCGACGTACATTGCTTATTTTCTCGGCTCATTTAACTTATTTACAAGTTCAAAACTTAGTTGCTAACTTATAAACCCCTTTCACTTATCGGGTTATAATCGCGAATCCAAACCAAGTCCTTATCAGGCCATAAAGCCCAAACCGCGAGCCAACAGCTTATTTATAAGCTATGTTGACAAAATACACGTTTTGTAAGCTTTGGAAACCTAGACGACACATAGAAAATGTTTAGGATACACACCTGTAGATGGTAGCCTTCGTTGGGGTATTTGGGTCAAATAAGCTTCAATAAGCCACAAGGCTTATTTGAGCTTATTTGGCTTTCAAAAACCAACCAAGTGCTACTTTACTCATTTTACTCAGTGAAGAAAACTTTGAGTTTAATGAAATAGTTTTGAAAACGTAACTAACAACCATGCACGATGGAAACTGTGAATTATATAACTAGGAATTTAACACAGTCGAAAACCATTAAATATAATTAAGTTGTATAATAAGACAATTAAGAACCATTGTCTAAATGGGTCCGTCGCTTAGCACTTAACCAACTGACCCGAGTTCGGGACTTGGCAGTGGCAGTTTGCCAATTTTTGTTATTTTTGCGATTTGTCACTTTCAGCCCCTCAACTTTCACAAGAGTTACATATTTTTGACAAACTTAATATAAATAAGAAAAACTTATATTTTCTAACACATTTTTACTCACTTTTCTTCTTATAAATATGTCTAACACATATTTATTTTAGACGACCATATTAACGTAAACCATAAAATAATATATTTGTCCAAATATATTATTCGCACACGACTTCGATAAATATATAACATATATTTATACACATCGACACCAAACTAACTTAATAAATACTTTTTGACTCGTATTTATTTATCAATAACTATTGAGCCAATATTCGGGCCAACACTTATACGATATATTCGTACACATTATTTTCACATTTATTCCAAGAGCCAATACTTATCAATGTTTTCACGCCAACATTTTTTTATATATATAAACATTAAAATGTATATATACATTTTTCAATGAACAATGAGACTTGTTGAACTTATAAAAATCCACATAAGCTATGTTAACACAGACACATGAGTAACAATTGAAACTTTGTTCCAACTTTAAAACATGTATTTGAACTTAATTCTTAGACTAAAAACATACCATACTAATCTAGGTTTTGTGTTGGAGCCGTTCACTTACATCGTTGATTTTACGATATATTGTCTACTGTACCATTGAGGTGAGTTCATAGCCCCACTTTTACTCATTCAACTGTTTTATAAACTCCTTGGGGGAGATACATGCTACTACCTCCGTCCCATATTAAGTGTCCATAATGGAATCTTGGGATGTCCCAAATTAAGTGTCTAGGGAATATTTTCAACCAATAAGAAGAGACTTTAGTGGGTAATAGTGATATTTCATTGGTGGAGAGTGTAGTTAGTGGAATTTCCTAAAACTTTGTGCATTTGAAAAGTGGACACTTAATATGGGACGGAAGGAGTACTACTTTTTATGATCACAATAGCTTGAAAACTATATGCTTATCCAAATGTGTTATTGCCCAAGTACTACCATTGCCACAAGTCCCTCACCATCATGAACCATTAATCACTTGCGAGTGAACGTGAATATTGTGGACAGATCTATCGGGGTTGACGACCCCGTTTGTGTTAGCCAGAATGGTAACCAGACTCACTATATTTGTATACCAATAGGTAACTGGCAAGTACCTACGAGAGGGCATTATCACTTATATCATTTTTATGATACACAGTTAACGTTTGAGTTTCATGACCTTAGGGCAATAATAACTACTTTCATATTGGGTGTATAACAACGTAACCCACTAGCTTTTAAACTTAAATCCTTGTGATCAACTGCTTTACTACTAAGCTCTATGGATTCACTCAACCTTTGTGTTGACTTTTTTTAGCATGTTTATCTCAGGTGCTTGACCTATGCTGCTGTATAACTCATCTTTGGAGGCGCTTGGCATTGGCATGGTCATAGACAACTCTGATATATATTTGGGGACCACTTTACCTCTTTTTATGGGCCTGTATTTCCGCACCATTTTTGAACGAAGTAAACTTAAATAATCTGATTTTTGAAATATCTTCTAAACAGTTGCGGTAAAAACCGTTATCTGTACTTTGTGTTGTGATACCAATTTAGTTGCACCCCAGTAACATTATCTTCCGCTGCAAACCATTTTTGGGGGTGTTACAGATTGTTATCAGAGCCTTGGTTATAGAGAACTGTGTATATTTTAAACCTAGACTATAACTTCTTTTACAAAAACTTAACCCTGTGACCGTTACGTACCTGCCTGCCAAGCTGATGCCTCATTTGTAATTTTGATTACTAATATATTTGATGAGATGAGTGTCTTACTATTGGATGAGTATATCCATTTATTTTCACTATTTACTATTAGTATCTTCGACATACTTATGCTTACGTATCGTACTTGCCGTAGCGGTACGCCTTTTTCTCTACGTAATCTCATCATTCGTCCTCGAGTTTGGACACTTGTCTTAGACTTTCCCAAACAGCTTTTAAAAGTGAGGGACATGGTACTAGTATAACTGAGTTGAGTATTTCAAAGTTCATTGAACCTCGGGTGAATATAGACTGATCACCTATATTCAAATAGGGACAGTGGGACATAGCCTGATCACCTATGTTCGACTCAGAGGTGAATTTTGCGATACAGGGAGTAGTTATGATAGGGTTCTGTCCGGTTGATTTTCTACCTGATTTCTGAGAATGGTAAAAAAACTTCTATGTGCGTTCATGAGCATTGAATATCATAAAAGTTTATAAAGGTTTACTTCTACACACAACACACCGGCATCACAATACTTTCTCATTCCAATACTTTTTCTCTTAAAAGGAACACTTCTCTCATTACAATACTACGCTCTCAAAACTGACCATTTTACACTTTACTACTTTACGCCCCGGTGCCTACATTTTACCAACACAATGTATAGAGATTTGCTTAGCAGATGATACATAACCACTTAAACATTACTTAACATATATTAATGACTTACTTAACATATACATGAAACTCGCCACAGACTATCAATTTCCCTGATAGAACAGCAAGATATGGGATTGCTAAGAAACAAACCGACTCATCATCTACAAAAGCTTGGAACCAATTCTGTGTTGTCGCTTGAAACTTTATTTAACAAGTTTTTCTTTACAAAAGCTGAAGTTCAACAATTTTCTTTACATTCATCAAGTTCGCTTCTGAAACCCTTCGCGGTTTTTATCTACATGAAATTACGTGTGAATCTAAGTATTACAAGCTTTGTATGGGCATGACTTGTAATAGGAAGATTGATACGATACAAATAATATGATTAACTCGCCTATAAAGAATTTATCCTATTTACATTAATCCGTACAATCACCAACTATTTTGAACACTATGGCGATCTCCCCTGATTACCATACTTCTCATCTTCGAAGATGAGTATGAATATTTCCTTCCTTACTCTCGGAACGTCTACATCATCCCTTACTACAATTCCTTGTAACTCACCGGTTAAGTATAAGTGTTGTGTCAGAAACCCTTAAATTGGATGATTTAGAATATTCATGTCTTAAATCTTTTTAGAAAAGCTAAAGCACTATAAATATAGTATTATAGAAAAGGAAACATAAGCAACGTAAATTGATGTTACATTAGAATCCACGAATATTAATACATAACGATATAATTAACAATGGTGGTGTCAATGTTACAAAGATCACCAAGCGAGGAAGGAAATCGTTGGACGGTTGATCCGCCAAACTAACAAAACACACCCCTCACCTTTTGGGCCTCGTACTTATTCAGCCCAATACAACTTTTATTTATCCTTTTGGGCTTATAACACACCCTTAGAACTTAATGGGCTTCGGCTGCGCCGCAAGCCAAACAACCCCACCCTTTGTATCATATAGGGCTTCGGCCTCATAACATACCCAACAACCCACCTCAATTCTCTTTTCTTCTTTGGGCCTTGTGGCCTTTGTGTCATACGACAAACATACATCTTTCTTGTTCTTGAGTTACCTATCAAATGCATTCAACATTGGGCCTGTGACCCATGCGTAGATTTGCAAACCAAACCACTTCCCTATAAACACTACATGTACGAAAGCGAAAAATCACGACCGGATGCAACCTCTTGAGTATCCGGAGACGTATACCCATAAATAAAAAGGACTAGAGATTTATTCTTACATGCTTTCTTATTGCCATAAGAATAAAGGAAAATTTTCATAAGAACAAAAATCAAACAAAGTTTTATTACAATCCTTTCTAGTAAAACTAACTATTACCCTAACACTTATCCACACAAATTGCTAAACCCACGAGTGGAGTAAGAATCTTCAAAATCACGAACAAAAACTGATAGTTTTCTTCTTCCGAGATGTTGGCATAGTAGATAGCTGCTACTACGAGATACACGATCGCAACAAGGGTAATAACATGCGACATCTTGGAGTATTGATAAGGGTAATAGAGGTGAAAATTTTAGTATTATATGGGAAAAATGGAAGTTAAAATAGGGTATTTATAAAACGAAAAGTAGCCGTTCGGCCACTGTTCACGAGCGTGGGGGTTACTGTTCATTACAAAAAAAAACTTAACAAGAGAACCTCGACAACTACCACAGATTAAGAATTCCGGGACGGGATTCTGTTTAACGAGCAGGTACTGTAATATCCCGTAAATTTACCCAGTCATTTATTAATGTTAAACACGAAATAACTCATTGTTAAAATAAATTAACCATTTTTACAAGTTAATTTTTTTTAACAAATGCAATTACAAATCATAACTATGTAACGTGATTCACATTTTATTTGAAACGAGCTCACACGCAAGCCACGTTATTTTAAATAACAAATAATCAAACCCGATAATTCTTTTGGGCCTTATAGCATTAACCCGGCAAACCCTTAAAAAAATTGGGCCTTAGCCGCTTCTTTTACAAACCAAACGGACACCTTTATTTTTGGGCCTTGGTCACCCAACGAGCCCAACTAACAAACCCAAATTACATTTTTCTTTTTTTTCTTTCTTTGTGACATAACCGAGCTAGCAAGAACCCCATTTATATATATATATATATATATATATATATATATAATATATATATATATATATATATATATAGATATATATATATATACTAGCTTAATAAGCCGGGCGGGTTCGCTTTATATTATTGCTTGACAAAATTTAACTGGACGTAACTAAAAAGTGAATAACGGCAAATATGTTAAACAAAAAAATTGAAAACAAAAAGACAGTGTTAATGTATTAGATTTAAACAGAACATGTACAGCGTGAGAAAAAAAATACATGGTCATTTTTCATATAGGAAATAAAACTTCATTGTACACAACGTTGGATGTGGAGTTTATGTATTTATCGTCTTTGTACATAGCTTGGTGTTTTAGCTTGTCTTGCATGCTCATGACATCATACATCTTTGTTTCCTTACCCGTTCTATGCTCCTAGAAGTGATTGGTCATTTCCATGAAAGACATATTAGGTGCAGCGCATACCGACATCTACCAAATTTTGTGCTGGTTCCATGACCTGCAGACAATTATGTAAATATATACACACAATTCTTACAATCATGTAATTATTATTCATTTTTTTTTTATAATTATGAGTTTAGTAAGAAGAATAAGGGGAAAAGCAGCAACTACGGTGTGAGCTTATCATTAATTAGGTAACTTCTTAACAGAGCAGTCAATTACAACTAATTGCCAGTTTGGTAAATAAAGAGAAAACATTTACTGATTCTTAAAATTAATCAACACCTAAGAGGTCAGACATTTCCAACTCTATTCCTGAATTTCGTTTGGTGGGACTATCATCCAATGAAAAGAGTCAAGCAACCTAACGAAAACCAACACATCATTGGGTAATAGACCAAGTCATGTTATAGCTGAAAGTGTGAAAATATTCAAGAGATTTTACCTAAATTTTTGGAAAAAAATTCAGTAATATATTAATTGACCCGTAGCTCATAGGACGCACATCATCATGCACAAATCTATGCAACAACTCTTGATCTACAAACTTATGCAAACATGCATGACATATATTAACACAGCTAATACAATACATATCCTGATCCACAACATTAGAGGTTAAAAAATGGGTAGGTTGGGCAAGCTGATATACGGATGAAAATTTGTCATTTTTAAATAAGGTCAAAACAGGTTGGGTTGATCGACAAATATACTTTGTGCAATCTTTGGGTAACTTTCAACTTGTTTGACCATTTAATATTTAGGTACGATTTTAAAATTCACCCGCTGGAGATAAAATATACTCAAAATTGACCCATAATCAAATAACAGATTAAAACTTTACGATAAGGAGGAACAATAGTTATACACACCTTTTCCTTCTGAAGAGTTAGCTCCTCTTCGAAATTCCTACATTCCTCTTCATGTTGAGACATTAACTCCCTCAACTCAGCTTCACACTAACTTTGTTGCCTGATAGAAAAGAAAAAGTTAGCAATTTAAAAGTGCATGAATCCTCTCATCAAAGATCATACTTCAGTGTTGCATAAGGATATGTACCTCTTTAAGTTCATTCTCAGCCCGAAGTTGCATCTTTTTTAATTCTTCACAGTGAATAGATTTTAGATTTGCTTCCTTCTTATCATTCTCTAGACATATTCTATTAACCTAAAATATGAGCATGAACACAGTGTAGTTAAAACATATGCTTAACATGCATTAATATGCTAAAAACATATATTACAATATCCTTTAACCATAAGAAAGAAAGAAACAATAGTGCCCTCTATCCATCATAGAAACAGACATAATCCCAACAGAAGGAGTAGTTATGATGCGTGGTTTTGCGACCTTACAACAGGTTTTACCTCTCGAGGGATATCAAGAGGCTTACAACCCCACCAGGCAATGTACCTGACCGATGTAGTATAGTGTAGTGGTAAGTACGGGGGATTGATCGTTCTCCACAGGGACTAGTGTTCGTTAGGTTTGAAAAACTACTCTAATAGGTCTAAGGGTGATGGAAGATTCTTTTTGTATTTTTATATTTTATGTAAAGCAAGTAAAAATCTCGGGTTTGAAGGAGTGGGCGGAATTAGTTGCTAGTCAACTAACCCAAATTACTACAAATGCAAATAAAATAAAATAGCTGAAAATGAAAAGGTTGTGAAACTTATGTGGAGAGAAATGTGTTTACTTAGATTTCCTTACTCCCTAACTATCTTTTACCGGTTGATTAGTGTGTATTAATTGCGTGGATGACGGGTGTATTCCTTAATACCAATCGTGGGGTGGCGTACGTACTTCCCCAACTCTACAAGCTCCTACTTCACTCCTATGTCGAGCCGGCTAGGAAGCTCCTAACATGGGATCACTAGAATTCGCTCATGCATTAAATACAACCATAAAAACCTTAGTACGCATTGGTTCATGTTTCTTAAGACGTTCAAGCAAGTTACCCTATAGGAGGTTAGCCAGTTTTCTTAAGCCTAACATCGATAAACAATCATCCAATACAAGTAATAACACACTAATAACCGATAATCAATAGTTAGGTTTCATTAAATCTAAGCAAACACAAGATAAATCTAGCCTAGCATGTTAATTAAAAGACAAGAACAAGATATAATCAAACAACACATAGACATATTGATTGATTAAGTGATTACTTATCTTCAATTAAACATGGGAGATCCAAGGGTATGAAAACCCTTAAAAATGGCAGAAATTTGTCTTAGGGTTTCTCCTCATAAAGTTGCACACTAATGACAAAAAATTGCAAAACTATATATAGAGTTTAAGGGCTGACGGCGTCACGTTGTAGGTCTTGACGCCGTCACCTCGCCGTGTCTAGGGTTCCCGGATGGCCTTCTTGACGCCGTCCCTCTTTAATGCTCCAAAATCCGCTCTGGCTTATCAAAGGTTGACGCCGTCAGAAATGGGCTTGACGCCGTCTCTCTTTAACTTAAACCGTGATGGCCTTGATCACCTTAAAGGGTGACGCCGTCAGACTTTCCATTGCAAAACTCCATGGCTTATCATGTGTATTTTTCATATCCACCTCTTTTGCCAAGCCGTGACGCCGTCTGGAACAATACCTGACGCCGTCAAGTGTACTTTTCCAGCCGATTTTGAGACTTTGCCGTTTTCTTCACTTTTATGCTCCAAAAACGTCCAAAATGCTTCCTTTTCCAGATTTCTTCTCCAAAGTACCTAAAATGACAAAAGGAACGATTTAGGGCAATATTTGATCAAATAAATACGATTTAGGGCTTAAATGACCCCCTAAAAGCGGTACACTTTTCGCTTCATCAAGTTACCAATTAATTGTTACATGGTTGGATATTGTTGCTAAAAAGAGACACCTGAGTTTAGTTACTGATTACCTTAATAAAGGAACTTGTAAAAGCAAAAATCCATATTATCTCATTAATCTACCATGACATCAAAGTCCACATTGCCACACTTGCAAACCATTTTGCTTAATAAGCCTAAAAAAAGAGAAAGCAAAACATATTAAAATTCTTGATACAAATATAAAAAAAAAAGAATCTTAGTTGGTAATTTATATTAAACTATACTTGTAATATGCTAAGTTCAAATTTATTCCTAAATAATTAGTCATTTAACAATAATGTTTTTATATAAGTTATCATATATACTTTTTTATGTTTTATATTTTAATTAAACGGAATCCATAACAAATATGATCATATGTAGCTGTGAAAGGATAAAAAAAACCTAAGACTGGGAATACCCTTTCAATGAGATCTACAATATCTTGGTTAATGGTTATCTCGTCTCAAAACTTTATAATCATTCACAGATTCAGCCCACGTTTAGAGTTGAAATTCAAAAGAAACCTGTTTAAGTTTAAAGGTGTATATGAAATAGATATATGATTTTCGGAATATAAAAACTAAAACAGAATAGACTTGCGTTTGTAAACATTACCGTCGGTCTGCTGCCATTGTTTTGTTTTAGGTAGTTTGGCAACGAAGCTAACAACAATTTCCAAATTTCAGTTTTGTCCATCTCTTGTTATTAAATAACTTTTATGTTAGCCTGTTTGACCCATTTGAGGCACAACGGACCCTGGATAGACTCATTCCTAAATAAATGGGCCAAATAGGACATTAAGAAGATGAGAAAAGGATCATATAAGTACCTCTTCATTTCCTGTTGCCCATGCAGGTTTCCTAAACGCTCTTTCCCTCACCTTGTGCAAATAACAACATGTTCTTTTGCAATTGGAACTTGCCTTACATCTTTAATGAGCCCAAAAGAAATAATCATATTAACTCTTTTACCAGTCATGGGGTTCCACTTCTGATTAATCACATTTAGGCACACCTTAGCGGACCTGAAAAAATAAAAATATGCACAATATGACAGACTTACAAATCGAGGCAATATTTTTCAAAAATTGACATTCAAGTATGGTAAATACATTTTTAAGAAATGTTGTTTTTGACTCTATATGCAGGTGTTGTCCAATTATGAAACAACTATACAGATTGAAAAACATAGAGATATAGAACATATAGCAATAGGGTTGATCAAAAAATATCAAAGTAAACCAATTCTTAACTGTGTTTATTGTTTAATGCTTTCTATATCAGTATCTTAAAGTCTTTACAATACCTACATACGGCCACATACACGATCACTGGATCCACAAAAGCACTCATAACCGAACATCAAGTTGCAAGGAAAAGTGCTGCATAAGAGAATTGGCAGCCAAACAACCCTTTTAAATCGCTTTCCTGCATAAATTTCAGCACCCAAGCAGCCTAAAGATCAACTGATTGCATAAAGAAGTCAGTAGCCAAACATCCCTTTAAAATAACTTTTCAGCGTAAAACTTCAGCAATCAAACAACTCCTTTAGAATTCCTTCATAACTGAAATCCCGCACAAACAAATTTTATAAAAAGAAATTATGCATAGTATGAAAGTTGAACAAACAATCACCACAAAATCAGCATCTTCTGTGTTTGTTTGTTTGTTTCGCATGTTAGTTACTCAATTTTCCAAATTTTTCTTTACCCCAATTTCAATACCAATATTTTGTAAAATGTCATTAATAAACTAAACAATACCTTATTTTCACAACTTGAACATCACAAAACTTTAACAAATAACTGGTTCGACAGACCAGTCAAGTTTCAATATTCATATAAATCGACATATACTAAAGCCTCAATATGCAATCAAAAGGATACGAAACGTACCTGATCAAAGAAGTTGCTGATCCAACTTCTTCAGCTATCTGGCATATCAAATCGTTAGACACGTCTAATTCCTTAAGTGATTTAAGCCTGTAGAAGAATATACAAAAACGATAAGATGCAACTAAGGGGGGGGGGGGAAATTACGAAAATATCTCAAAAATTCCAACAACATACACTGCGAATTTTTCCGGTAAGGGGGCACGTGCCCACCGTTCCCCTCCCGTGGCTCCGCCTCTGCCTGTAGTTAAAATCTTCATCTTCAGCTAAACATATTGAGCGGAAAACCCACCTGCTGAATTTTTCCAACAACATACACTGCGAATTTTTCCGGTGAGGGCGCACGTGCCCACCGTGCCCCTCCCGTGGCTCCGCCTCTGCCTGTAGTTAAAATCTTCATCTTCAGCTGAACATATTGAGTGGGAAACCCACCTGCTGCCACCGTCTTTAGTCTCTAAAAGTGTTTATCTTGTCCCCTACAGAAAACCTACCAGAAACCACCATCCAAATTTTCCTCAAAATCAATCAAATATATTGCAAGAACAATAATCAAAGTAACTATACATGCTGTTTGGGATTACTTTAGAGTAGTTTTCTACTTAGGAGGACGTAGAAACATGCTTATTATCCGTTCTTATGCTTATTATACGTGATTCGGTTCATTTATCTTTCCAACAGCAATGATTCGCTAATGAACTTGTTGTCTTTTCAACTTCAACTAAAACCGTTGCAGAATATAACAATACTTGAGGTTGAGATAAAGCCCGAATAATCTGCATCACCTGTTGTGATCTCGCATGTTCATTCCCACATTTCTCTATGGCTCATAATTGCTACAAAGAAAATCAAAATGAAAGTACACTCACAAAGGTGACTTACGACATGTAGTTTTGTAGCCAACTTCGCCGGCTCATCCGTTGATTCCTGTAACACAACTTCGCATGTTCTTTCATTTTGGCTTGGTGTCAAACGAGAACAAACACTCTTTTACTTAATAACAAACGCACCATTATTGTACATATGGACACTCTTTTAATTAATATCAAACACTCTCTCTGTGACTAAATACATAAACGAACGCACCCAAAATTCCAAGTTGACACACAGCCACGTTTTTTTTTTTTTTTTTTTTTTTTTTTTTTTTTTTTTTTTTTTTAAAGAAAGCCAAATTTATATATAGTGATTTGTAATAACCCAAAATTTTCACGTTATTAATTTTCTGTAAACTCGAAGTAATCAATTATGAGATTTAATTCAAGCTATTTTATTCATTTTGCATTTAAAGTTTTACTCTGTGTAAACTGAGAAACGACAAATGATATTGTCAAACGAATTATATAACAAAACACATGTTCCCTTTTTACTAGAACCACACGCATCCCGACACCGTGATAGTATGGCATAGGTCTAATAATTTAATACCGAGAGTCATTAAAACACGAAGAACCTTTAATACACCTTAAAAATAAATCTTATCATACATTCACCTTTTATTTACTACTTAACATTTACATTTTTACTTATACCTTTTATTATACACACATCTCTATTATACTCAAAATACAAAAGTGTAAGATAATAAAAATCTTTTCTTATCCCTACCACATCTCACGCCTCCTTCTCTCATCTCACTGCTCCATCTGCTTCGCTTCTACTGCTACTTCTCTGCACTCCTGCTTCACCACAAAAACAAAACACACATCACCATCTTGTCCTCACCTTCATGCTTATAACAAACAAGAAGTGATGTCATCATAAACAACCAACTGCTCGCTGCTATATTAAAGTCAACGAAAAATACAAATGAGGATGAGTAGGATGTGATGAGGGTTTCTCATTTTAGCTTCAAGATTAACTGAAAACAAGAGAAGAAGGAATCAAGCCTTCCTCTTTATCCATTATAAAAGCCGATCCAAAAACCCACAAGTGGATCCACACTTTCTCAAAAATTTCTAACAGAGGTTTGTAGTGAAGAATTACTCTCAAGGTTGTGGATTCACTTGAAGTCGGGTTCGGGTTGGTTTCGATCTCCTCGTTAATCATCCTTGTTATTTGTAAGATTTATATTCTTTTTCTTTTCTCCATTCGAACCATGAAAAGATTGTTGTTATAATATTTTTGATGTTCTTCGTTTCGGTTATATATGAACCTTGATGTTGTAATGATTTTTGGTATAATTTCATTTTGTTAGAAGTCATGAATCACGAATCGAATGCACGTATATTTTTGTTTTCTTCCTTTCTTTGATAAAGCTATGTTAGTTGTGGTGTGGTAGAAATTATAGGAACACGAATATAAAACTTGTTATTGGCTCGAGCTCGAAGTAGTGTCGTTTGAGGTTAAGTGTAGAGGTCGAACTAGACAAACCGTGGTGTTAAAATGGTGCCCGCAAAGTGTTTGTAAAAATGCCAAGCCAAGTTCGAGTAGAACTAGTCCTCCAAAAATCTTGTCGTTTTCCGTTTTTAAACTGCCTAGTGTGCTCGCTTTGATTGTGGTTTGCGTTATGAACTCCTTGACTCCTAGCCGAACAAGCAAGTCACTAGCCGCATTTTAGCCTCGGCTAGTTTTTCTATTTGTGACATATTTACTTGTCTCATATTTCGACCCTTAAATCATGCGTAAGAAGTGCCTTTCTTGAGGCTGTGGCCTTGTTATACTCGAGCCGCGGCATGGTCAATAATACTAGAAACGAGTCGTTAAAAACACCCTTAGTCATATTTCCATTTTGATAGACAAAACGTCCCTTTTTCTTTCCTTAATCCTCGCGTTTCAGTGTCTAGGTCCATTACCCTCCATATTATTATTTTTTCTCCTTTGCTACTACTCTCCATATTATTTTGCTACTACTCATACTGGGTTCAAATATTTCATACCCTTTTCGTTAAATGCCACGCTCCTCTTTCTTTTGTTCTACTGCTGCTCCAATTTCATTGTCACTAATGGGCCGAAGCCCGAAAGTCTTGCGATCCATTTCCTCTTTTATTCGCAGCAGCCCAAAGCCACAAAGCCATGTTGGGCCAAAGCCCATGCGGCTCTTGTGAATGGACAGCCCAAAATTTGTCATGTGTCCGTGGGCCGCAGCCCATCCTCTTTTCCTCCTCCTCGACATATAGAAAAATCACGTAATATTAACTCGACAATTTTTATAAAAATATGTACATGTCACTCGACAAAGAAACTTTTGGCGCAACTAAAGTTTAACAATTATTATATGCATTCGGAATAAAAGTATTAAAACGATGCGATCTTGTAAAACAAGAATATTGTGAAAAAGAAGTTTATTTCAAGGTTGTGAAAATAATTAACACATAAATACTTACTAATAGTAACCAAACTATATACTTTTGTTCAAAATATATATATATATATATATATATATATATATATATATATATATATATATATATATATATATATATATATATATATATATATATATATATATATATATATTTAACATCTTTATAACTCAATTTTAATAAATGAATGTAATTATTTTCCGTACTTAGTCCTTCGGTCATCGCCAAATCAAAATACTTATTCGTCTTACTATTTTCTCGCAATTCTTACATACACACTTCCATGAGCCAATACTTAGAAAACTATTGTCTTTAAAACTTAAATGCTGCCACACCAGCAACAACAACATCAAACTTGTGAATTAAATTCGTGAAATATTAAACTTAGTCGGTAACTAAATTATGCCATACTAATCTAGGTCACGCGTTGGAGTTACTACACACCATTTGATACTATTACATCCCAGATTACTACTACTACTGAGGTGAGTTCATAGTCCCACTTTTACTATGATTTCAAATCCCGTGGGGAGATACATGCTATAAATCTGAAAACAAGTATTTTTCTGTATGCTATCCTGATTGATATTGCTAAGTTTATATTGCCTAAGTTACCACCCTGCCAAAAAGTCCCTCATATCATGAACCATTAATCACTTGCGAGTGAACGCGAATTCAGTGAATAGATCTATTGGAAGTTGACAACCCATTTGTACTAGCCGGATAGATAGCTATAGTGTTAGCCGGATTGATAGACAAATGCACTTTATTCGAATTACGAGTCTGGCAAAACTCCTACACTAGGGCATTATCACCTACATCATTTAATGATGTAGGCTATTTATTTCGATTACATAACTGATGTTAAGGTTTGCGTGTCATGAGGCTTAGGGCAATATATCGCATAACTGTTACACTACAATATCATTATTTCTACTACTATTTGACTTGTGTTCAAACTATTTCAAACTATTGCAAATTAAACACTATGGATTCACTCAACCTTTGTGTTAACGTTTTAAGCATGTTTTATCTCAGGTAACTAAGGAAATCTCAAGCACGGAGTTGGCATGGGCATTGGGAATCTACCCCTTTTTATTTCAAATAACTATATCATTCTTTTCAAACTCCTCATCACTTTTGTGAAAAACTATCCTTTTGGAAACTAATGTGTAATCCTCTGAATATTGAGTTTTTCTTTGAATGATATAAATGCAACTTTTAACGATTATCTATACTTACGACTGTGATCAAACTGGTAATACCCCGTTTAAGTCTTCCGCTGTTTCATTGCGATTTTCAGGGTGTTACAAGATTTTAATCATACACAACAATCATTACTTGTGTAAGACTAGATTTGTCAAATCATATGAAGCCCCACATGTCAATCATAAAAACACACATGTTTTATCATTAGAATATAACTATAGATATAAACTATTATATAGTTCAATTTGTCTCATGATTACACTTCCTTGTCTTGTCAAATCTTCTAAAAGTTCACATCACAACATTTTGTGTACTTAATCCCAAACGCACCTCAATATATTTATGTGACATGAGCACACGTTTTTGGAAAACAAATGAAATCAAAGGAAGGTAATCATGGTAGGGTACATGCATGAAATCATCACATTGGAAAAATAGGTAACGTCAAATCCATCCCATGAATAATCACATCACAAATTTGTCCCTTACTTCTTGTCCTCCCATGATTCCACTGCCATGACCCAACCCTTGCATTTCACTTGTCAACTACTATGTCGTATGTAATAATACTTTCTTTATAAAGCAATGCAAACCACCATCTGTTTCATCACAATTCGAAAACAAAACACAAAAGCAAACCATATTCTTTCTTTGTTACTGTCGTGTAAGGAGAAAAGAAAGAAGCAAAGTTGAAGCTTGGGTTATATACGATTGAGGTGTTCCTTGGCCATTCTCTTCATAACTGAGTTCTCTTTTCTCTCGACACACAACCACTATAAGGGTTTTGTCTAATGAGCTCCCTTTTAACAACTTGTTTCATGCATGTTTCTAAAATACACATGTATGCATACTTATATAAACTCACTGTGAGCTTATATATCTCTCGACTATTATGAACTAGACTCACTTAACTTGTGTTAGTAGGCTTATGTGGTGATTTCGAAAGTAAAATACGGAAATAAGCACCTTGTGCTTATTCGGGTTTTCAATCGATTTTTAAAGCTTTTTACAAGTTTTCAAACATGTATATAAACGAAAGAGAAATGAACTAGGAAACTAAATGTAAGTTTTTGGCCCTTTTGGTTAGTGCTTATTCGACGTACACTGCTTATTTTCTCGGCTCATTTAACTTATTTACAAGTTCAAAACTTAGTTGCTAACTTATAAACCCCTTTCACTTATCGGGTTATAATTGTGAATCCAAACCAAGTCCTTATCAGGCCATAAAGCCCAAACCATGAGCCAACAACTAAATTATAAGCTATGTTGACAAAATGCACTTTTTGTAAGCTTTGGAAACCTAGACGACACATAGAAAACATTTAGGATACACACCTGCAGATGGTAGCCTTCGTTGGGGTATTTGGGTCAAATAAGCTTCAATAAGCCACAAGGCTTATTTGAGCTTATTTGGCTTTCAAAAACCAACCAAGTGCCGATTACTCATTTTACTCAGTGAAGAAAAATTTGAGTTTAAAGAAACAGTTTTGAAAACATAACTAACAACCATGCACGATGGAAACTGTGAATTATATAACTAGGAATTTAACACAGTCGAAAACCATTAAATATAATTAAGTTGTATAATAAGACAATTAAGAACCATTGGCTCAATGGGTGCGTCGCTTAGCACTTAACCAACTGACTCGAGTTCGAGACTTGGCAGTGACAGTTTGCCGATTTTTGTTATTTTTGTGATTTTTCACTTTCAGCCCCTCAACTTTGACAAGAGTTACATATTTTTGACAAAATTAATATAAATAAGAAAAACTTATGTTTTCTAATACATTTTTACTCACTTTTTATCTAATAAACATGTCTAACACATATTTCTTTTAGATGACCATATTAACGTAAACCATAAAATAATATATTTGTCCAAATATATTATTTGCACACGACTTCGATAAATATATAACATATATTTATACACATTGAGACCAAACGAACTTAATAAATACCTTTTGACTCGTATTTATTTATCAATAACTATTGAGCCAATATTCGGCCAACACTTATACGATATATTCGTACACATTATTTTCACATTTATTCCAAGAGCCAATACTTATGAATGTTTTCACAACAACATTTTTTTATATATATAGACACTAAAATGTATATATACATTTTTCAATGAACAATGAGACTTGTTGAACTTATAAAAATCCACATAAGCTACGATAACACAGACACATGAGTAACAATTGAAACTTTGTTCCAACTTTACAACATGTATTTAAACTCAATTCTTAGACTAAAAACATACCATACTAATCTAGGTTGTGTTGGAGCCGTTCACTTACATCGTTGATTTTACGATATCTTGTCTACTGTACCATTGAGGTGAGTTCATAGCCCCACTTTTACTCATTCAACTGTTTTATAAACTCCTTGGGGGAGATACATGCTACTACTTTTTATGATCACAATAGCTTGAAAACTATATGCTTATCCAAATGTGTTATTGCCTAAGTACTACCATTGCCACAAGTCCCTCACCATCATGAACCATTAATCACTTGCGAGTGAACGTGAATATTGTGGATAGATCTATCGGGGTTGACGACCCCGTTTGTGTTAGCCGGAATGGTAACCAGACACACTATATTTGTATACCAATAGGTAACTTGCAAGTACCTACGAGAGGGCATTATCACTTATATCATTTTTATGATACACAGTTAACGTTTGAGTTTCATGAGCTTAGGGAAAGAATAACTACTTTCATATTGGGTGTATAACAACGTAACCCACTGGCTTTTAAACTTAAATCCTTGTGATCAACTGCTTTACTACTAAACTCTATGGATTCACTCAACCTTTGTCTTGACTTTTTTAGCATGTTTACGTAAGGTGCTTGACCTATACTGCTGCATAACTCATCTTTGGAGGCGATTGGCATTGGCACGGTCATAGACAACTCTAATATATATTTGGGGACCACTTTACCGCTTTTTATGGGCCTGTATTTCCGCACCATTTTTGAACGAAGTAAACTTAAATAATATGATTTATGAAATATCATCTAAACAGTTGCGGTAAAAACCGTTCTTTGTACTTTGTGTTGTGATACCAATTGAGTAGCACCCCAGTAACATTATCTTCCGCTGCAAACCATTTTTGGGGGTGTTACACATTCTTCTTATAAAATTCAAGTCTTTCTTCCACTGACTCTAAACCTGTCTTATAACCTAGAAACCGTAACTCAAATTTATTTAAATCTTCTAATAGTTTATTATTTTGAGATTTATGAGTTTCAAAAGTTTCTAAGCAAGATTTTGAACAAACAGAATCATTGGATACCTCTGAGTCAGAACTTGGAGATGAAGATGAGTAAGACATGAGTGCATAGTTAGGTCCTTCCTCTGCCTGATCACTCCAGTCATAATCACCAAGACTATCACATGAAACCAAAACTGTTGAAGTAGTTGTTTCCACAGGCACACTCCTTCTTGAGCTTTCCTTGTTCTTATTGTCTTGATTCCTTGGAGCTTTGCACTCTCTAGCAAAATGTCCCTTTCTGTGGCAGTTGTAGCACTCCACCTTGGACATATCAAAGCCAATGTTCTCATTGCTATTGACAGTTAGCTTCCTTCCAGTATTCTTCAAGAACCTTCTTGCCCTTATAGTCAACATAGCCATCTGCCATCTCAAATCCATCTCTTCAATGTCATCTGGATAAATTTGTTGCAAGTCCTCATGTAGAAGTTGAGGACTATTAGGTTGACTAGCCAGGAATGCATAAATAACAGCATCACTCAAGTTATCAATATTTGTAGAATTAGCTGTATTAACTTGAGTGCTAGCAGTAGAAACTCCATGAGTAGTATTAACTTCTCCATTAGTACTGCTAGTGTTGTTATTTGAAGAGGACACAAAAGCCATGTTCTGTATGCTTGAACTTGAGCTAGACATCCCTTTGACTTCTGGTTCATACACCTTGAGATTGTTGTAGAGATCATCCATGCTCATTGTATCCAGATCATCTTTATTCCTCCACATAATAGCATGTGTGTTCCATTCAGGTGACAAACTCCTCAAAAGCTTTTGGTTGACATCTTCTTGGGAAAGCTTTTCACCCAAAAGCTCCAACTAACTCACAAGCTTTTGAAGCCTATCAAAGGTTTGATCAAGCATCTCTGAGCTTGGAGCAGAGAAGTTATCATATTGCTGCATTAAGAGATTCTTCTTTGTCTTTCTTGTGGCATCATTCCTACCAAATCTCTTCTCTACAGCTTCCAGCAACGACTTGGCATCTTTTATTGAATTAAACTTTAACTGATGTTCATTAAGAATGCCCATCATTAAAGTGCTTCGAGCTTTCACTTCAAGTCTTCTCTGAGCCTTGTCTTCAGCAGATGTAATTGGCACCACAGTTACAACACCTTCTGCAGTTCTTGTTGTTTTTGGCAAGGTGTTACCATTCTCTATGACTTCCCATAGTGAATAGTCGATCATCTGGATGTATTGCTCAATTCTCATCCTCCAGATCTCAAACTCACCAGGTTTGAGCATAGGAACCTTAGATGCAGCCACCATGTGTGCAGAATCTTGATCCATCTCTTCTGGCAAGATCTTGTGTGTAAAAACATATTCTTCTTGGTCACAGCTTCTAGATCACAAGCTCTGATACCACTTGTTGATCCTAGTTGAACACTTGATCGAATTCCTTAAGCTTGTTTTAAGGTTTAGTTATATTAGATAAATCTAACATAACTAAGGTAGAAACTATCTATGAATGTATTAAAGATTATGTGGAATCAAATCTTTAATCTTAAGAAGAATTTGTAATGTAACAGTAACACAAAGAACACAATTTAACAAACAAACAAGCCTCAATATTATTAATGTTAATAATACGAATACTCAACAGTATTAGGGTTACAAAACCTTGAAGCTAATCGAATTTCTATGTGTTTCGCGTATCTAACTCTATGCCTTAGGACCTCCTTTTATACACCAAAGTGTCCTAGTCGGCTTACAATACAAAGGAAAGTATATCAAATTGTTTCTATACTTATCTAATACATATCTTGAGACACACGACTTACTATAAAACATAAACAACATTAACAATAAGCCTAACAATCTTAACTTTGAAGCAGCAGCATTAACTTTATCAGCAGTATTAACTTTGTACTGGCAGCACTAATCTTCAGCAATCTTCCTCTATTAAACAATAAGCTTTTTCTTCAACTTGGGCACTTGGACATCTTGTACATCTTTAAATCTGATATTCCCCTTATTTTAAAATCTCTATAAACTTGTTTCCTTTGTAACATCTTCCCCTTTTTTTCATAATCCATTAGGGGACTGTGAACATATGCAACTTTGATCTTTACAACTACAACCCATATATTAAACTTCTAATCCAAGCTTTCCAATGTCTCAAATTACCCTACATGACGCATAATACAGATAATGAATTCAAGCAGTAGAAACTCAAACTAGCAGTAGTAATAATGACTTAGCACTAGTAATATTCGTTCATAAAACCTTCCCCTCAAATGATGCATTTAACATATCCAAATGGTTAAACACTTTATCATATTCTTCCCTTGAAACCAATATGTTAACCATCTCATGACCAAAAGTAATAGAATCAACCATAAGAACTGTACGAATAACTAACCAACAGTAGTAACGAATACCATGTAGTACCATCCATGAAGAGCAACACTAAAAATGGCTAACAGTAGTAATCAATACCAAGTAGTACTAACAATGAAGAGCAACACTAAAATGGTTGAGCAGTAGTAATAGGTTGTTCCCTTTGATTAACTTTACTCACTTCTCTAAAACGATTACAAGCATGACATAGGCATACAACCAGCATTCTTCTCAATCGACTTCTTACACCTTTGTATGACCAGTTTGTGCACCACTTGTAACCCCCACATACGCTTTAGGTTGAGCATTAAGATCACAATAGATACATCATTAGATACAGCAATTAATACTTCCTTGTGTACCTTTTGGTAATGAATATAGACTAGCTGCCTGTTCGCTCGTATTCATAGGAGTAATAAAAATCCTTCCAGCGTTTGGTGTAACTCGAATACCATTCCCTTCAGATTGCAAAGTTGACTCACCAAAGGTATAGCAAACTCCCTCATCAGCAGCTTTAACGTCGCTATATTTAATCAATGCTACTCATTTTCATAGGTGCATCATCAGTAGCAGACCAAACATAAACACTAGCATCCATGTTATGATCAGATTCCATATTAGGGTTTTTGCAAAACCCTAACAGCTAGTATACTTACCCATGACACAGAATCCAAGCCCTATTTACCCTAGTAATGTGAGTAGACCCATGCAGCTTTCTTCACATCCAAACCATGACGACTACTAGGGTTCATCGTTGAATCATAGTTCAACTCACCAAGACTAGTAGTCGATGTAGATACATTAGTAACGTTAGCATTACAAGTCCCATCAAATCCAGAAACGTTACTCATCACATTCTTATTAAGGTTTTACACAACCCTAGTCGCCATCCTAGGTTGTGAAACATTGACATTCCCAGCATCTTGACTCCTCAAACGATTCATTCTAGCATTCAGTGCATCAAAGTCAATGATGTTACTGCTGCGACTCTCCCAAATTTGTCACAACAGTAGAAACCTAGCAGCATACTTAACAGTAGTAACTCTAACAAAAGAACATCGCAGTAGCATAAACAAGGAGCATCACGTCAAAATTCGAATCGAGGGACCTAATAAGATTAAGACGTGAACTTATAGCATAAAGATACTCCTAACCGACTTCCATATTGAATTAATTCAACAGAAAACAAAATCAAGAAAAGTCGAGATACTAAAAACCCTGAAAATAAATCGCAGCAGTATTAACAAAGTGCAGCAGCATTAACAAAGTGCAACAACATAAACTTGAATGCAGCAGCATAAACTTGAACAGCCAGCTTTCTTCTCTTGTGTTTACTTGTTTTTGCTTCACAAACTTAAACCCGACTTGAAAATAACTATATAGTGCGATCTTCTTAATTGATCAAAAATAGTACCACCAACTCACGATCTTAAAGTAGTACGAGGTTATTGAATAAACACCGTCCCACAATCAATGTGAGGCACCGACCCACGTTCACAATTATAATATATGATCAACCAGTTAGGTAGGAAGAATTAAAACAATTTACGCAGCACGGTTTAATCCTAACAGCACTAATCTTCCCAGTAAACAAAGGTTGCTTTAGCGATTGAAGAAAACCCTAATAAAAAAATATCGATACCCCAGAAAAAATCTTCTTTCTTCGAAAACTAAAAGCTTGTAGATCCTAGATCAAGAGCAACCTTGCTCTGATACCAATTGTGAAGATCGTTTAAAACTCATCCAGGATCTATAATAACAAAATTTGTTGTTGCACAGCGGAATTAAAACAAAGACAATTGTTATTCACAAGGTTTACATTCATATCAGCCCCAATTCTATTTGATCATGATAGAACGTGTTACCTAACTGTAACAAGGATCAAAGACACTTTTGATCTTAGGGCTAGATGATCTCAAGTGGTGAGATCGTTGGTGTTTTCCTAAAACATGATTAAAGCACTCACATAAACAATGTCTAGGGATCTCTTTATATATAGAGTCCATCTAGACTTACAAAGGAAACCTAATTGTATTAGGAAACTAAATCTTTCCTAATCTTGATCTTTATCTTTTAAAGCAAGTCTTCTAGAATTCTCCATCTTCTAGAATTCCATAATGTCAATCTTGGTCCTTTTGTATTATCAAATCAATAAATCCCAACACTAATTGTTATGTTATGTTATGTTATATTTCACAGTGACAGAGAACGAGTAGGGTGGGGGTGGGGGTTATAACAAAAAAGCCATAGGCTTAGATCTGTGGTGTTTATGGTGTTTACGGTTTAGATGGTTTAGATCTGTGGTTGTTTGGTTTTGTGTAAGCAGTTTTAAAAAAATCATACGATTTGTATACGTAAACCATACGATTTGTGGTAAAAACCATGGTGATGTTAGATCTTTTTAGATCTAACCAAATCTAATGTTTTTTTTGTATACGACTTGTTAGATCTTTTTAGATCTAACAAGATTTGGTGATGGTTTATGTGGTTTGGTAAATTTATTTAGATCTTTGATGGTTTATGTGGTTTGGTTTGGTAAATTTATTTGGTGATGGTTTTTTCTGTATACGACTTGTTGAAACCGCTTAAAAAAGCAGTTGGTTATTGAAAGTGCTTAAAAAAGTTATGTTTGATGCTGAAAAAAGTTATGTTTTGATCTGCTGGCACTAACCTGTTATTTTATTTTTTATTTATTTATTTATTTTTTGTGAATGCAAGTTTTGATCTCCTAAGTGCTAGCAGTTTATAATCTCAAACAAACAACATATAGAATCTTCAATAGTGAAGATGCCTGACTCCCGTGACTCTTTATTCACTTTCTTTTGTTTTTAGTGATGGTGGTTTGTTAGGTCTTTTTAGATCTACCAAGATTTGGTTTGATCTGTGGTTCTCATTGATGGTGGTTTGTTCGATCTAACAAGATTTGGTTTGATCTGTGGTTCTCACTGATGGAGATTTGTTAGATCTTTTTGATCTATGAAAAAAAATTTGAAAAAATCTTGATGGTTAACCATAGATCTGTTTGATGGTTAACAAGTTTTTTTTAACCATAGATCTGTTTCTTGATGGTTTCTTGGTGTTTGATGCTGGAAAAAAAACGATTGGAACTGCTTTTGGTTTAAGCAGTTGGTGTTGAAAAAAAAACCTGCTTATTATAAGCAGTTGGTAATGGTTGCTTATTGAAACTGCTTATGAAATAAGCAGTTGGTGATGGTTGCTTATCTGAAACCGCTTATTACTAGTATGAAATAAGCAGTTGGTTATGGTTGCTTATTGAAACTGCTTTTGGTTGCTGTTGAAAAAAAACTTGGTTTTTTGAAATGGTTTCTTGAAACTGCTTTTTTTAAACTGCTTATTATGAAATAAGCAGTTGGTTTCTGTTAAAAAAACCGAGATACGGCGATGATGATTTTTTTTTTTTAAACTTGTGTTGATTGGCGTGGCATAACCGAATGGACGATAAAGTGGGATTTTTTCCACTGTGCAACCTTTAAATTTGCAGCCATATGATTAAACGATAATAATCTGAGCCTATTAAAAATCTCGATTTATCATTTTTTTTTTTATAAACGTTACACATTTTTGAAAGTAATATATGTAATAGCGTAAAATTATACATCTTCCGTGTAAAAAGGTGATGTATTCATCGTAATTTTATAAACCCAACTTTTATAAACCCGTAATAACCGCACTTGTTCCTTTATGCTAGCACTAACTTGTTATTTTTTATAAACCCAACTTTTATATACTTTTGATCTGCTAGCACTAACTTTTTTTTTTTTTTTTTGAATGCAAGTATTGATCTGCTAGTTTTTGTTTTGTGAATGTAAGTTTTGATCTGCTAAGTGCTGGCAGTTTATAATCACAAACAAAACACATATAGAATCTTCAATATTGAAGATGCCTGACTCACTCGTACAAAAACGAATTACTAAAAAAAAAATGTGTTCAACAAAACACTCCCGTGACTCAACTTTATTTCAAAAGTGTTACAACTAAAAGGACACATTTAAAAGACAAAAAAAAAAAAAATAATTATAAAAATAAAAATAAAAAATAAAAAAAATAATAATAAAAAAAAGGTTATACACAAAATAAAGGACACATTTAAAACGTTAAAAAAATAATAAAAAAAAATAAAAGAAAAAAAAAACTAAAAGAAAAAACATGGAACACAAAAAAAACACAAGTACAACTAGAGAGGGTTTTGGCATAGGAGGGGTCTTAATAGTATGCCCCCATATAATATATATATTATATATATATATATATATATATATATATATATATACTTTCTTGCGAGAACCATCTTATCTGCGAGAACTGACAGAACCACCAAAAACATACATGCACGCCTTTTAAAATAAAATAAAAATACATACAAATCATCAATAATCGTAATTATCCACCTATGTTCTTCAATATCATCATGAACTCATCCTCTTTTTTCACAAAAACCTTACACACGGCCCGCAATATTGTCATTGCACGCTTTATAAGAACATACATGCACACCTTCAAAGAAAAATTTTGTATTTCCAATTTCTTATCAAATTCTTTAGAACAACCATGTTTTTTTTAAAACATATATGTTGTTTTTAGAACATATGTGGAAAAATACAATTATTGAAGGCGTGCATGTATGTTTTTGGTGGTTCTGTCAGTTCTCGCAGATAAGATAGTTCTCGCAAGAAAGTCTCACTATATATATATATATATACTATATATATATATATATATATATATATATATATATATATATAGTCTCACTATATATATATATATATACTAGTTGTCGAAGCCCGCCCAATGGGCGGGCACGCTTTCTAATATTCCTTTTGTAACTTACACGTTATGTATTGTAGAAATTGTTCATATTCTTTATATTTGGTTTTATTTTGTTTTACGTTGTCATTATTAGTGTATTTGTAGTTCTTGGACAAACTATTATTGTGAATGCCAAGATGATATGGTTGTTCACGAGATGTTAAACGAATGTATAAGAAAGATGGAATAGACGTGTGCAACTTCATTAAATCGGTTAGAGGAGTATCCAAAGAAGAAGGTGATAATGAATGTGAAGGTGATAATGAGGGTTTATAAGGTTATATCGACTATTGTGAACATAATTAATATTTCGATTGAAGGAAAAACTAAATCTTACGACCCTCAAACTCGATGGGCCGGGATGACTTTCAAAAGTTTGTTTTTTTTTTTTTTTTTTCAAAAGCCATAATGCACATAATTCTTAAGAGGGGTTATGAATTTCAAAAGGTTTGTTTATATCTAATTTAGTTACCAATGTACACCGTAATTACATTTTTAATTGCACCTACCCATCTTTGTTTTTACGGCGAACCGTATGGCAGTTGGAACAAAGAATGACACTCAACTATAGAAGAGGATATGCGAATATGAAACTCAACTATAAGTAACTCTGATGGAAGACCATTCTAGCCACTAATTCTAGTGCGCAAAACATTTGACATAAGATTTGAAGACGCCATGAGGCTTGGACTTCTATGCCGTAATCGGTCCAGCTCATTAAACCCTTGATTGGTCAGCATACTGGAGACCCTAAAAATCTCTATTAACAACATGGATATATAATGCTTAGCTAAAAAGTGAAAAAAATATGAGATAAGTTTGTTATGGTTAGAAAGGAAGCACTTCATTCAACTTACATAATCATTAGTTTAAAGCACAATATAAAAATCCCATCCGGAAGTGCTTTCGTAGAAGAAATAAAATAATGGTTAAAAAAACTTACAAATACTGTGAGTTTATAGGCATATGTACTGAATAGATAGCATGCTTGAATACATATTCCTTGCAACATAATCAAACCGCTAAAGAAAATGACGATCCTAACATTATATCCATTAAATGAGTAAAACATATAGTTTGGCTAGCAGTGAAGTGACGCCACAAGAAGCTGGGGTGTAACAAACGAATGTTCCATCAGGAATAACAAAATGGTCAAATGTTTCTAATAATCAATTTTATAATATCAATTTGATACTAACTACAATAAGAAATTGTATAACATTCATCGCTTAATGTAATTCATCTTTGCCTTATTTCGAGCAACAAACCGTTCCTTAGCAGCAGCTACAACATGCTGGTTTCTTTTTTATTATTGGTTGGAAGTTGAGTTGCTACACTTTCAGTTTTGGATTCTTGCTCCGGGGAATCATTAAATACTTCTTGTTTATGAAGAACAGGAGCAGGTGGTTTCTTTTTTGATGATCAGTTGTAAGTTAAGATGGTGGGCTTTTTGATTTGGATTCTGGCTTTGGGGAATCATTAGATACTTCTTGTTTATGAAGAATAGGAGGAGGTTTTGCTTCAACAATTTCAGATATTACCTTGGACATTTCAGATATTCCTTGGACGCCACCGAGGTTTGACCATGTTTTTCTTCCCGAGCACATGGTGAAACCACCTTTGATGGTTGACTTTCTTATGACTTTAGATTCTTTGACTCAGGTTTATGCTTGCTGGTTTTGGTTGACACAGGATCTAGTGTTCCGAAGGTGACATTTTTTTATAATCTGTGGTAGAACTCAGACATATCACCATCCTTTTTGGTAATCTGTTGCACAAAAATGGAATCTTGTGAACATGCATTTTTCATTAGCTATGAAACATAAACATGACATAAATGAACGCTTTGACATCAGGGGAGCCTGCATTTCTCTTAGACGATATAGCATATTATGTCATATTTAGGACTACCAATAAAAAGGTCCACAAGATATCGCAATTGATAATATTTTATCTATGCCTATAAATGAGACATAGGTGACTAATTGTGCCTTCTTTAAATGCCTATAAATATCATACGTCCAAGACAATAAAGGTGACTAATTTTTACATCTTTATATGCCTATAAATATCATGATTCAGATGATCCTATCAGTTTGTACCTAGTTCCTGTTTCTTTCTCTAAGTATGCCAGCAACCTCAACTCGGTTATTCAAATCCTATTGGCCGATTATTGTGGTATCCTTTTTATAAAATATCCATATAACATGTGCATATCGGCACATCATATGAATGATAAATGTTTACTTAAAAGAGATATTATCATGTACGATTATAAATTAAATCAGATGAACCTTATAAAAATGACAGGCAAAAACTTTTGCGTTTGTTATTGCTATATATGTAAACTATCTATCGTGAAACGAAATTCCACAAGCCGAGTAAGTCGTTGGGTACCTTAGATAGTATTATAACTAATGACACATTAGCATTTGCATAGTAAAATTCATCACCCTGATATGAGCATGATGGAAATCATGCCACAGCTCCACCGTTTTCCAAATCAGCTAAAAAAACACTAAACTCACAACAAACATTGATAAATTGTCATCTGTGCACCAAATCAGCTAAGAGACAGAATCCTTTTTTTTATGAATAGGACCGCATAAGCATCATAATTGAAGTTTATTAATTTATGGATATATTCAGTAAGCACACGCCTAAAAGATATAGATACAAACTGTGATGACACACTGTGAGGTCGAAAAGAAATACCGACCGTGAAGTAGCTCGAACCAACCGAAACACATAACCAAAACCCGAACCGTTACCCAACTCAATCCCAAACTGTTTGACCCATTTTGAAATGAATTAGTTGGTAAAAAATCACAAAAAAACTCAGGCTTTCAGCTACTTAAAATACCAACATCATACTAAAGCTTTTCCTTTTGTGAATCACTTGCTAGGCCGATAGTAGGGTCTGATGATTCGAGCCCAAGAAACCTGTTTATTATTATCACAATAAATCCAATTTGGAAAAAATGAAAGAACTGGATATCGGATGATTTAATTCAGATATGGTTCATTTTCTAATACCTTTGATTTGTTAATTCGCCATGGAAAATCTCCACTTACTGACGCAGGCATTCAACAACTTTTTTGTATACTCCTAACCTGGAAATCAAAAACTACCCGAGTTAATGAACGCATATTTTGAAATTGGCCTCAAGATTAGTAATAAGAACCTATAAGCATAAAGGATGAAATATTTTAACAGCAACATTCAACAACTTTTTTGTATACTCCTAACCTGGAAATCAAAAACTACCCGAGTTAATGAACGCATATTTTGAAACTGGCCTCAAGATTAGTAATAAGAACCTATAAGCATAAAGGATGAAATATTTTAACAGCAACATACAGGATAGATATTAGAAAGCTGGTTTAACATTATTTTTGGATTATATATGTTATAGTTATTATCCTTGATTGAGCAACTGCATACCCGTTAGCGCTTTCCTTAATCCCTTCTTTGATTTAGCAGCATGAGATACCTATAGATCTGGACATAGCAAGGACTCCTAATACTATTGCTCTGTTCCAGTATATGACTTTACTGTCATGCAACCTTAGTTTGGAAAGATTGATACATATGTATAGATTTCTATCAATAAATAAGATATTAGTGGTCGCCAAATCGGTCTTGCTAAAGGTGGTAAAATGAGCGCCAAGATAATGGGTCAAAACTGGTAATTCAGCGTGCCCAGCTTGAGCCAAGATACTTTTTACTAACAGTATAAGTAATCTAGGAGGTTTTAATGCATTTACACAATTTTTTTATTCCATATTATTAAAATTATCCATATTTTATTTTTTTATTCCTATTAAATGTTTTAAGGAGGGTTGCATGCATGTCACGTTATTGCTTCAGATACATGTTTTATGTCATTTCCCTACAAACAAATGTAACAAAATACATCAATAGTAAAATTAAAGCAAAATATACCTCATATATGTTTATTTCTCTTTATTAAAGAATCCATATCAATGTTTATATATGGCTTGATTTGGTTTATGTGAAAGTCATTTGATACAGTGAATCATATTTTCTTTTGCACAATGTTGAGGTATATTGAATCACTATATGGGTCACTCATCTTGATCTGTTAGATAAACTAAATGGGTAAAAGTCACATCAATTCTTGATCATAATAAGCCATGATGGAACTGTAGCTAACCAACTACATACTCACAGTTGCAATACAATTCACACAGATTTCATTCTATTGGCCAACATACTAAACTTATATAATCTTTTCCAATACAATTGGAGTTCAAATATCAGAACCAATGAACTGTATTCATGCACTTGTGATTATCCGAAGTTTTCTCATTTACATGCTGCCGAAAGAGAAATCTCATGAATTTCTACTGAAAAAGCTTAAACCTTGTTATATGTTTTATTTTTCCCTGTTAGCTACTTAACCTATATACCTGTGTACCCCAAGTGACCATATGGTTCAAACAGGTAAAATACCGCTGAAGTGTATATTTAGCACAAAATCTCCGAAATTATTTTATTCATAAAATCATAGGATCTTTGTAAAAACATAGTTTTGTAGCATATTTAGCACTGTCGAAAAAGTAAGCAGCAAAATACCCTATGATTTTGCTAAAGCTTCACTTACAATAAGGATTCAGCTGCAATTGCTTAGCTCGCAACTATTTGTTAGGTTTACCACGAAGATGTTGGTATGTTTTCGGTAGCAGCAGAGCTTCCTGACTCTCTTTCTTCTACGAAGCAGTTGGAGTTGAAAAGGCAAGCCTAACATCATTATCAACCAAGCAACCTTTTTCAGCAATTGTGAATGAGCCTGAAGGGAAAAAAAAGGTGGATTTTTTACACATTCAAGTATTACTTACCTTAAAGAGCCATCGACAATCTCATTCCATACGACTGAATGATCTGCATCGGTATTCACCTAATTCCAATGAAAAGGCTTCATCTTTTTAGGGACTTCTTGAATGCCTCTCGAACTTTCTTCTATATGTTCATCCAGTCTTACTTTTGGTGCAGTAGGTGGTTTTGAAGATGAACTAAAGCTACCTGAATGAAATGGTGGAGGTGGTGCTGAAGGATTCCTTTTAACGAATATTGGTGGTTGCGGTACTTTAGTAACTATCATTTTAGGGAATGCTGATGGAGGTGGTGGCAGTGGAATTGGTGCTGAGGGCTTCTGTATCGATGGTGGTGGAGGAGGAGGCGGTGGTGGTAGAGTTGGTGGTAGTGGCTTTTGCATTGATGGTGGTGCCTGAGTTGGCGTCTTTAATGTAGCTCCTGGTGGTGGAGGAAGAGGAGGTTGTAGATTTTGTAAGGATTGAGTCGGGTTGGACATGTGTTGTGTGTGAAATGTTTCTGGAACGGCTCTAGTTTGTTTAGCAGAAAAATTAACATTGGATGTTTCATGAGTTGGTTTCGATATTTTGTAATAGAGTCCACTATCAATCCTTTTCTCCTCCTCTTCTTCCATTGAATTCCAAACACAAGTTCTAAGTTGTCCGCCTTCAAGCCTCCTCAGATAAAGAACTTCTAAACCATTCTCTTCTACTAATACTCCTTTCAACGTCCCACCTCTTTGCCTCAGTTCTCATGTATTTACAATTGTATCTTCTTGTCCAATATGCAGACTCAGATCAATCATATCTGTCGCTTTTTCGCCATAACATACCTATAGAAGAAATAGAAACAAATACCAGAAAAGATTAACATCGTTGCGGCTGTGAAAACAACAGCCTCAACGGTCGCATGTGCCATTCCACCTCTTGGAATAGAATGGTTCAAACTACAAAACTGGAATTCTGAACAATTTTTTTATGATTTTTTGTTCTTTCTAATATTGACCAATGTGATGAAAGAATTTGAAAAGACTTTGGTTCATGTTCTTGTATTTTTCCTTTGGGTGCTGATAGTTACAAAGAAGGCTGTTGCTGTTAATTAAAGTTATTTAAACCTTATGAACCCAATATTTAAAAAAAATGCTCCTAGGCATATAACATATTGAACCGGTTGACCTATGTTAATAAATAGGTCTGATCTTATCAAAACTAAAGACCCTACGTTCCCATAGTTCAATTTTTATCCTGATGTTGAAGTATCTATCTTTCTTTCAGGGATCTTTTTATTACAAATTTAGCTTTCATAAGTGGTCTTGTATTTTTCGTGTTATACGTAAAATGATTTATATATTACTCTTACATCGATACTTGCAAAACTTCAGTCCAATTTGTTACTATCATGTCATGTTTATTCTAAGAATTGCTGAGTGAGCCTAAAAGAGTAAAAGGTTATGTGCTTAATGTTTATCTTACCATTCTTCTTAACTTTACAAAGTTAGAACCGAGTCAATCCACAATGGTTATTGTAATCATATTATGTCATTGATCATATCGACTCAATTCCTGCAATAATATATAACACCCAAGATTATTGTTTCTACTTAAAGACACTGACAGCAATGTTGATGTTGATGTTGATGGTTATGTACTCCATAGACTGTAGGCCAAGCTTATGCTATGGTTTCAAAAGCTTTTTTTGAGTAGGCTTCATTCCAAAATAGGCATTTGATTCTAAGAGTTGTAATATATGCTCATGCGTATCATTTGATGTCATTACCACAAAAGGCACATCTCACGTACTCAAAGAAATCATTCCGCTACCAATAGGTTGAATTTTTTATAGTAATAACTAAATTATAAACGTAAAATAAATTACCATCAACTCATTATAAGCAGAAGTGTAGAACGTACTTATGCTCCTCCAAGTCAAAACGTTATCATGACATGAAAACATGCGATTAATGACATATATGAAGATGAACATAACAAAGTTGTAAATCAAAGAAAAACTTACGATCGATCTTTTAAGAGCATGACATTCATTAAATGCTAACCTTCTTTAACAATATAGAAAAACCAAGAGGTATGACACAACAGCCGCCAAGAGGATCGCCAATTGCTGCTCAAGTAAGCAAATTAGTAAATGTTCAAAAAAAAAAAACCCCCCGAATTAGTAAAGATTAAAACAATAACTATTACTTCACCATGTAATAGAGTCATTTACTCATGAGAAATATCTGCAATAGCTTACCTGGATCAAATCCTTGCTGAATTTAGGATTATGTCAGCATCGAATTCTTTTGCAAGTGGGATCAATATGTGGTCCCAAACTATAATATGATTTGCCTCGTCACAGTGAGCATGCTCTCATGGAACATTTATAGCTAAATGTTGATTTCTTGAATCTAACACAATGGTACACACATTAAAGATATATAAAACTACATATTTGGCTCTCACTTTTTGTTCAATTAGAAAGCTTGCTGCAATAGCAACATTGTTGAATAGTCAGAATCCCATGGGTTCCTTTTTTTGTTTGGCGTCGAGGTGGCCTTACAATTGCAAAGTCAGAATTAAGTTACCCTTTTGCAACTTGCTCAACAACCTGTTGTAGATATCAGAGGCCATATCATAGTATCAACTATCAAATTAATTATATATGTGATACTCACCTCAAGCACGGAGCAAGCTTGGCTTCAAAATAATGAGCCAAAGCCTTGGCAAGCATTTGTTGATAAAGTTCTTTAAGCCCAAAATAAAAGACACATTAGTTTAATGCAGTTAAGATTGATTCAATCATGAGTAAGAAAAATTAACCAACCTGCAAGCCTGATAAGAATATAGTTCTACTTGCAGGAGATAGGTTCCTCAAAATAAACGACACATTAGTCAATGCAGTTAAAATCGATTCAATTATGAGTAACAAAAACTTAATCAACATGTAGACCCTAGTAACAAAATAAAGTAACATTTTGCATAGTATTGTTAGTACATCAGTTATATGCACGTTAGCTTTCACCCATACACTTTATAAAGTAACAAAATAAAAACAAAATAGAAGTAAATAAATACAATATTGGGTATTATTATCTTACTTGTAGATAGAATCACCGCCTTCCGGTAGGATTACAGGTCTGTGCAATGAAATCCTTATGCACTGTGTAAAACAGACAGCAATTATAATATTTAGTCCTGCATCGACCATCACAAATATGTTTAGTTATTGTTTGAACATATAGTTATATTTTCAGGAGATAGGTTCCTTGTGTGCTTGGAGTACGTAGTCGATATTCTTCAAATAAACAAAGGGCAATAACAGTTTTGCAATTCCCACCAAGTGAATCCTGTTGAACGGGTGATGAACTCACATCATAAGTTAGTTCAAGAAGGCTCATAAATTATTTGAAATGAAAGAATCATATTATATCTCACAAACCTACAATAACCGAGTAAGTTTACTGTCTCGATAAGGGATATGGTTTCCCTATTTTCTTTTCTTCTCATCTCCTAATGCACTAATTAGGTTCCTTAGTGCAAGAAGACCTTTAATGATTTGAATACCTATTTAATTAGGTCAGAAGATGAAACCAACAGCGACACACTGCTATAGTCATCAACCAGATGTCCAAAGTGATCAGCTAAAATACAATGATAAATTATCGTGATAACTTGCACTAACCTTCTTTTAAACGAACTCCTTCAGAACCGGCTCTCTTGAGATTTATCATGTGGTACGCTCGCATGGTTGCAAACCTACAATCCGGAAACCAAAAAGTGTAAATTAGTTATTAACGAAATCTTGCAAGTGTTCTACACATGGTGACTGAGGATGTTGTTGGCAAAAAGATGGCGGGGGGTATCACATGATGACTGGTTGCAGCATGGATATGTTTTAGGGTTGCAAAGGGTACGTAGAATGTGATATGAGATGAGTTAATTAAATTTTTTTTTTCTTTTTCATTTTTGAGTTTATAGATTTGGAGTTGCAAAATATAAACAAAAAAATGTGTTGGTCTAGTGGTTATCAACTTGGTTGATGTTACCAACACCACAAGTTCGAATCCCACGACTGTCATTTTTACACCAAATATATCCCGAATTTTAGCTCATCAATTAATTTAGTATGAATTTTAATTAAAAATATTTATTAAGAAAGGGTGTTTAGGTGGCATTAATTCATGATTACTGGGCATATGATGACGTCATAAGAAATGCCAAGTGGTATAGTTTATGATTATGTGGCATTATTATGATTATGTGGCATTGAGGTGGCATTTATGTGGCATTATCTACGTGTAACGCCTCCTGTTATATATAATGTAGAGATATCTTAATCTTAACTGCATATAAAGAGTGTATGGTCAAAGAGGAAAAGTGGAAAAATAAAGCTTTGTGAAATGTTGAAATTAATATATTCCGCATTTTGCCCTTCTCACCCTACAAACAAATACCCACCCTTTCTCACACTCCCATTTGCATAAAAAACACACACACTCCCAAAACACTCTCTCTCTCCCTCTCTCTAAGGCCAGTAGGCAAGGGTGTGAATCCTTCACCTAAATTTGCAGTTCACGCGCATAGTACCTTGACTCCCACCTAAGTTCACGCTTGAATCACATTATCCAAGAACAAATAAGGTGAATACTTCACCATTCAAGTCACTGCATGTGCTAAAAAAAGGTAAGATATTTATTATTTTTTATTTTGTGTGTGAGTGTGTGTGGGGTATTTATTGTGGTATATTTGTGTAAAGTGGGTATTTTAATAAAAGGTGAATATGGTGTTGCCTTGACTAGTAAATGGTGAAGTTAGGTGAAGGGGAGTGAGAAGAGAGAGAAAGCTGACGTGGCGCTGATGTGTATGGTGAAGGATAGGTGACCTTGCCATCTTGCCTAAACAAACTATACAAAAACATCCTCATCTCTTTCTCACATCCTCCACACCACCACCATCACCGCCTCCACTATCACCACCAACCGGCAAGACCATCACCTCTACCAAGACCCACCGCCAACGACACCCCCACCTCCACCAACCACCGCCGGAAATGGATATAAAATCAATAACAATGAGTATATGGAATGTCCTATGATTCGTTATAGCAATGAATGTCTGAATCGCATTAAAGGAAACAATATTGCAAGCGAGGAAAGTCAAAACTGAATATGTCAATGCTTGCTAGGCTGGAAAATTAATTTGTGGATGTATAAACAAATCATCTCATCCACCTTTTTCTCTCACCCCAAAAAAACACATATCATCTCATATTCTCATCCACCCCCCACCACTACACCACCGACCTCCTCCACGATTGTAACCCCATTACCACCGAACCCCACCAGTCCACCACCACCAAACCCCTCTACCATGAACGCCGCCACCACTGTAACCTATCCACCACTGAAACCTCCACATCAAGAAAGGTTTTTTTTTTTTTTTTTTATGTTTTGAGGTTTGTTTGAGTTATTTTTTTAATAAGCTGCAACACCACTGAAACCTCCATCGGGAATCGCCGCAGCTGAGGTCGCTGTCAGAAACTGCTGCCACCATCTCTTTTGTTGTAAGTTATTTTTTGAGGTTTCTAAAGTTTTTGTTTGTATATATAGGTCTATGTGGTTTTGATATGGTTTTTTTTTTTTTTTTTTTTTTTTTTTTTTTTTTTTTTTTGTTTAGGTACCAAAAAGATACTTCCGCCGCCGCCCTAATTTCTTTCTGTCCCCTTCGGAAAATACAGCAGCCGCCGTTGTACCGGAATCTGCTGAGTTTTTTTTCCGGTGTTTTTGGGTATTGTTTTGAATAACTTTTCAGAATGTTTTGATGAACGGTTTTAATTATTTTGTTGCTCCATTGTAGTTTATAAGGAGAAATGATGTTTCATTAGTTTTAAGTTTAATGAGTCTTATGTTTTTGGTTGTTTAGAGATGTGCATGTAATGTTTATTGAGGTCACATGTTCGAGGTTGCAATGTTGCACTATATCTGCACAATGGATGGTTTTGTTAATTGTATCGCTTAATAGGGTTAGTTTAAGTAATGTATGTCGATCGTGTGAAGAAGCAACAACTTATGTCTCCCATGATTGTTATGATCTGTTAGATTTTGTTAGTGGATGTTTGTTTGCATCTTAATGGTCTAACTGGACATTGGTTTTTATTTGCACAAAAGAGATAGTGTTTGTTAAGTTTTGTTACCTCGTATATGTAAAGAGAGGCTCTTAAGTTCTTACAACTCTAGGACATCCATTTTCTTCAGATTTTCGATTATAACTGGCAGCATTCTTTTCATTCTAATTCTAATTATTGAAATTTGCGAGCAAGTAGTGGACTTGATCCAGTTGTATTACTATAATATACTTGATCAGTTCATCTCCTTAATGTTTCCAAAGTGTATATGTGCTGAATTGTTATATCCTGCCCTCCTGCAGTAAGTTAAGAGTTCGGAGTTTCAATAGATTTTTTTTTTCAGCACACAATTATTTTACTTTGATTTATTTCATTAAGATCATTTTCATTCTTTTACGAGTATGTTTTTAAGGCCACAAGGAGTCATCACTTTATACCCTCCAACCCTCCCAAATTTTAACCAATCATCTCCCTCCACCTCATTTCAACCCTCAAACCCTCAATCCAACCTTTTTTACTGGCGCCCATCACTTTCAACCCTCCCAAATCTTTTTTTAAATATTCATAATTTATCCTTCAAATTTATAAATTTGCAACATTAACCCTTCCAATACTAAACAATTATATATATAAAAAAAACAAAAACTTCATTAAAACAAACACTTCATTAAAAATAAAAATACAATTCCTAAAAATTAAAAAGTACAAATCCTAAAAATTAAAAATTACAATTCCTAAAAATAAAAAACTACAAGTCCTAAAAATAAAAAAGTACAAATCATACGAATAAAAAACTACAAATCGCCCCAAGCCCAAGGCCAGTTATATTTCGCCGCTATCTCACGCTTCTTATCAAGCATCCACTTTAGCATTCCTAGATCGGTGATGTGGTCGTGCGATTTGTTGTAGAACTTGTGATCTTGATATAAGGTCTTTTCCGCCATATATTTTGCCCTTTGTTGCTGCTCTTCGATAGTGGCGTCCAAGATTACTTGTTGTTTCTTTGCGTTATCCTCTAACAAATCTTTTTTCGTCAACGTGTAGTCTTTGACAAACTCGGCAACACTAACCTTCGACGAGGCTTCACTAGCAACCTTTGATTTTCCTTTTCGTGCACGGTTATCTAGGGGTGGCGCTGGGTCTTCATTTAGATTCGGCAAAACGGTATCAAAATCGTTACTACCCGACTCATAGTGACCCGATTCCGAGGACTTTCTTCGCTTATCGGAATGGGAGGTTTGCTGCGCTTTGACACACTTTTGTTCCAACCATTTGGCTTGGCCTTTGAGAACTTCCCAAGCTCGTAGATGAGTAAATGTTTTGCCTTGTTTTTTCTTAAAACTTTCGAGCGCATTCGTGAGGACATCAACTTCGCCACAACCACTCTCCCAAAGACGCATCTACAAAAAAAAATTAAAACGTATATATATAAAATGAAAAAAATACAACGTATATATATATAAAAAAAAAAAAAAAAAAAAAACGAGCTATATATAAAAAAAAACGAGCTATATAAAAAAAAAAAACGTATATAATTTACCGCTTGGTGGTATAAACCGTTGAACACACTTATTAAGTGGTTCATTTCCCGCCACTTTGTGTTAAGTGAATGATGAGTTCGAGTGGTGTCTTTCACATTCGTGGCGAAATGCGCCAAAATCCTCTTCCAAAAACTATCTTTTCCTTGTTCCATCCCGACCGTTCTACATGTTGAGATGTGAACCCAAGCCTTCGCCAAAGCCTCCTCCTCGTCCGATGTCCAACCTTTTTTTTCGGCCCTTTTCGCATATTTTTTCTTTTGAACTTCTTGTTCTTGAATTTCTTGAACATCATCGTCATCGTCTAAAAAATTAAAACGTTTAAATAAATAAAACGGCTAAAAAATTAAACTTATAAAAAAAATAAAAAATAAAAAAAAAATAAAAAAAAAATACCAAGATTGTATTGCGTTTCGGGTACGTCGACAAACTCGTCTTCGCTCCCCTCCGGTTGTTCTCGGTAATCGAACGGGTTAAAGTTACTCGTTTCGTGTACGTGGTAATCGCTTGGATTAAGTGGTGGGTAGTCGAAGGTTTGTCGTGGAGGACTCGGTGGTTGGGGATAATAATAGTATTGTTGCGACGTCGAATGTGGTTGTTGACGAGGAGCCGAAAATGGTTGTGTGGGTCGAGGAGCCGATTGTGTTGGTATAGGTCGACCGGATTTAGCTCGAGTGCCCCGACCCCTAGACGAAGATGTTGCACCAACTACTTTCTTGCCTCTTTGATCCATACTTTGATTATTTTTTTTTTGTTTTGGCAGTTTTTTTTTTTTTTTTTTTTTTTTTTTTTTTTTGTGTGTAATGTTTGTGTGAGAGTTTGGGTTAAATAGGCAGCCAAGCCAAGGGACCAAATGTGTTTTTTTTTTTTTTTTTTTGACCCACGCTCCCTTTCAACGTTCAAAACTCAAATTTTAAAACACTCCAACGGTCACTTTTGGTTATACCCGTTGCGAGCTTATAGCCCGTGGAAGGAACCCGCCAGGCCAGCCCGCCTAGGCGGCGGTGGTGTTCCCATCCAGCCCGAGCAGCCCGCAGCCCACTCCGTCCGGCCTAATTTTCATACATACAGCCCATGATATTTGAAACAATTGTTTTGCAATAGCTAATTACCACCAATGTGGCAAAGTTTATTGTTGTGGTAAATAATATATACAGCAGTATGTGTTTGGTATATTAGTACAAAACTTCTCTACTACATATAAGGGGTTTAACCCCAATTCTTGAAATTTCAAGATTTATGAAACTTAATTTATAAATGGCAACTTTTTAATTTAAAAACAATGAATCGTGCATATATATAAGCATGATTTGTACGGTTGAAAGAATTGAAGAATTGAAAGAATGAAACATTAGGCTAAACACAGTAAGGCTTGAACGATCGATCCATTTGTCAATCCCACTCGATCGCCCTTACTGTGGCACCATTTGTTAATCGATCGATCGCAACATTTTTTTGGATGTGGGTCGTTCAAACAACCTTCATTCGTCCAAGTTTCATGTGTATATTTGTTTGTTAAACATTGGGCTACGTTTGGGCTTGGCTAAAAAAATATTGATTGTGTGTGTTTAATGTGTCTTTAGTGTGTGTGGTATATTTGTTTGTTTAAACATTGGGCTACGTTTGGGCTTGGCTAAAAAAACATTGGGCTAGGTTTTTTTTTTTTTTTTTAGTTTTGTAATTTTTTTTAGATATTAGTTTTTTTTTTTTTTTTTTAGTTTTGTAATTTTTTTTAGATATTAGTTGAAAAGTACTTTATAAAAGGAGGGAAAAAATTGTAATGAAATTAAAATTTGTTAGTTGAAAAAATAAATAAATAGATGAAGGTCGCATGTGGTAATCGATCGCCTGTAGGTCGCTGAAGAGAGAAAGCTGACGTGACATATTAAATGAGGGGGATTCATCCTCATTACTGTGTTTAGCCTTATAAATATAGACTTGTGAAGTTGACTTGTTAACTTTCCAAATCGTGTACTTTCAAAAGATCAGTTCGTGATAGTTATCTCTCTGTTGAAAGTTGTCATGTCTGTTTTTAGAGAATTAATTCCAATGTATATAGTTTTGTAGTTTAGTTGGTAGTAAATTGTAATTGGTCATTAGGATAATTTGTGGTAGTAAAAAAACTTGGTATAAATGGCAACAATCTCTACTACTTGATTTGAAATTTTGTTTGAAAATAAAAGGACGTGCATTGATGAGACGGTTTTAATGCAAGTTTCATGAATTTGTAATTTTGGTATGATAGGAGGAATGTGGTTAAGTACATTTAAAACACTGTCAACCCTTTTATTAGAAAACTCAATTATGAAACTTTCACTACAAGTTCTTTCTATAGTCACGGTATGTTGGGTACGGAGCGGTGTTGAGCTTTTTAGGATGGTGGTGGTGAACAATGGGCATTTTAATTTTTGGTGATTGTTTGGCAAATGAGCGGTTGTTATATGTTCTTTGATACATGTTAAGAATTATCGTTTGAGTTGAATTATTGCATGTTACAACATTTTGCAATTACATTTTGATATTTTCATGTTTTATGCTTGAACATTATACGAAACACTTACCACAATATCACAACTATAATTGTTTGCCGCTAAAAAATTCTGTTGCTATTAATAAAACTCAAGGCGAAACAATTCCAAATGTGGGTGTCTATTTGCCCAACTCTGTTTTCTCGCATAACCAACTTTATGTGGCATTGTCTACATGGATATCCCGTAGAACAACAAAAGTATTGGTTAAACCAGTTAAAGAGTTCTGTCAAGCAGGAATCTACACCTCAAATGTCGTGTATCAAGAAGTTTTACGCGACGAGTAAAGTGTATTGTTAGTTAGTGTCTAATAATTGATGTAATGCTTTCTTTCTCAGTCTTATTAAATAATTTTATATGTCATTTGATACATCTTAACATTTTTTCCTAGAGTTAAATTATCATTTGTTACAACCGTTTGCAATTACATTTTGATCTTTTCATGATCTATTTTGAACATTATACGAAACACTTACCACAATATTGCATGCCGTTAATTGTCTGCCGCTAGGAAACTCCGTTGCTATGCACGGGTACTCGCCTAGTATATATATATATATATATATATATATATATATATGTACAAGAAGTTGTTAATATGGAGTATAAAATGATCTTTGTTTCTAACTGATGATACATACATATTTACATGAGGGGAAGTCTCCAAATGGTGTCTTTAAACTATACATAAACGCATTAATGCATACTATATATGAAATACTTTGATGAATCTAAACAATCACCAAACCTATTTCAAGTTACCATGTCTATACATGATTTTGAAAAAATCAGACAACCTTTCAATAATAAAAATTTTGACATCAGGTAAGCTTGCAAAAAAAATTCAAAATGACGGTGCTAGAAAAAAAAAATTATAATGAGTGTGCTTAATTGTTTAAATGAACATAAAAAGTTGTGGGCTTAAGAAGAGATCCTGTGTTTTCCGGCTTTTGCGGCATTACGATGATGAAAGTCATTTATGTATTTGATACCTTTTTCTTCAAAGAATTCTATTTAGAAAAAGTTAGTTAAATGAACTTTATTTTCAGTGGAGTATCCCTAATCAAAACTAAGCATAATAACAAATACACATACCCTTGCAAAACCGATGATTCTTTAGGGTGAACAAAGCCCGTGCATCACACGGGCCATGATGTCTCGTATTGATAATGTAAGACTGATTTTAAAGTGCACTATTAATGATTTATTTCAAGTAATACAATATTTTCATGTTTTAGCTATAGGTATGAGTCCATTTTAACGTATATAATTTATTTTGTCTGAATTTCTTATATAATAAAAGAAAGTGTCATTTGAAGAAAATTAAATTTTGAAAAACTAAAGGTAAATTCAGGAAAACTAAACCATCGGAAAAACTAAATCCTATAAACAAAACTCATAAAAAATTGGTGTTTAAAAAAAAAGGAATAATTTATAAAAGTGTAAGTGTCGAACGTAAAATAATGTCATATTTTGATTCTCTTATAACGTCTACTATAAAAACCAAAAAAATAAAAAATAATAAAACAAGGTAATCTTAAATTTAGTTTAATGGATTGAAGTAAATAATAATCAGTTTTCATAATTTTTTTATAAGTTTATAAATATAATAATTACCCTTTTGATTTTATATAAAAAAAAATAAAATTTTGTTATTATAGTGTTATTTATTAATATTTTCATCATCGTTATTAGATTAAATTAATTGTAATCCCAAAACTTTGCATATGCACGACATTATAAATATAAGAATAAAAGTATTAATTACGGTGATATGCAAATCAATACGAGATTGTACATATATCAACTCATATAAATATTATGGTAGTGTACGAACTAAACTTTTCACATATGCTTAGAACAGATCTATAAGAACAACGTTAGAAAAATTAGTTAATTAATTATATATGAAACTGTCATTCAACATAAAGTATGAAATAAAAAGTTGTAATTATTATGTTTTTATTAAACTTTCTGTTTTTTTCTTTGTGAAAAAAAAAATATTTAAATCCGTTTCTTTCCGATTATACCAGAGTCGGGTTAACATGAAATATGTACACTTCCATCCCTGATCAATTGTACATGTTTGTTGTACACTTTAGAGCTAATTTTTGTTGATATTGCTACCCGTAACTTCTTTTATAGATTCTCTTACTCCTGTTGAAAATAGATGACAAGTTTCTCATCGTTCATTATTTCGTATATTCTCTTTATCTTGATTCTCAAGTTACACAAGTGTAGGAGCATGTTGGACAAGTCAGCTTCTGTTCCCGAGTTTTATATTCATCAAATGTGGAAAACAATGAAGCTAGACTTGGGAGAAGAATCTTTTACTTGCACTTTGGATCGTAAGGAAGTGACTGTAGATATCAACTATCTCCGCAAGGCCTTACTCTTGCAAGAAGTTCCTGAACCTGCCAAGGAATTCCATCCAACACCCTCTGAAGAGGAAGTTCTCAACTTCCTAATGGAGATTGGCTACGATGTACAACCAGATAAACCATTGAAAAGATTCTCAAAGGTTGAAGCCAAGCTAATCCCCCAACCTTGGAGAAAAATATATTACATCTTGGCCCGATCTGTCTATGGAAGGGAAAGTGGACATGAGAACCCTCGTCTGTCTCATCTACAAATCTTCTGGGGCATTGTGAACCAGAAGCAAATTGACTATGCCCGACTTATCTGGGAGGACATGGTCTTCCAAATTCAATGTCACTACCTCAAGCCTCTCACCAAAATTCCATTTGTTCGATACACCAAGCTTATCATCTATCATCTACTTGAAGACAACAATGACATCCCTCAACGTTTTGAAGACCTAGAAAAGCATTTATTTGCTATGGACAAAACCATCAGTTCAGTTTACATCCCTAAAGGAAGCACACGTAAACAAGGGATGAGACTACCTGAAGCTCTTCTGACGGAAAAGATAAAGAAAATGAAAGCGTACATCAGTTACTCCCTCCGTCCCATTTTAGTTGTCCATTTTTTCACTTTTTGTTGTCCCAAATTAGTTGTCCATTTTAAGCAATTTCCAGTTTTGCCCATAAAAGACAAAACACAATCAAAGATTTGAAATAATAACTTGAGGATATTATTGTCATTTTACAACATACAAACAAATATTTCTTAATATGTGTGTTTTGTGGGCCCATGACATCTAAATTGGGACGGAGGGAGTATGATAAAGCATTCAATGAGGGACATGTAGGTTTCTGCAAGTATGATGATAAGCCTGCTCTAGTTAAGACTCGATCAAAGGAAGCTAGCAAGTCAGGCAGCACCTCTAACACATCTAAGAAGATCAAACCAGGGCCTCCTAAGTACATCAAGAGGAGAGCCCCGGCCAAGATTGCTAAGCCTGAACCCGAAGAAGAAAAGATTGTTGAAGAAGAGGGATCCAGTTCTAAAACGGAGACCGATGATGAACCAACAATCTACAAGGAAGAAATAGCTACCAAGATTGCTTTAGAAGAAAGCCGTGAGTCCTTTAAAGCAGATGAAGAAAGGCGAAGGAAGATGATGCTTGAAGAACAGATGAGATTAGATGAGGAAATCGCCAAAGAACTTGATGAAGGCCAGACCCTCCTCGATTCGGTTAATCAACCCGGTGGGTCTGGGGTTGTAAAAGAAACTATTCCACCTCGTTCAGATCCGGTTAATCAACCCGGTAATGACGAGGAAAAGGATGAGGATGAACAGGCGAGAGACTTTGACATGGATGAGGATGATGAGACAGAAAAGGTGCTCAGTGATGAGGAAGTGATCTGAAAAGCTGCTGCAGAGCTGGAATTGGAGAAGAAAAGGGAGAAAGAAGAAAGGTTGGCTGAGGAAAACGAAGCCGACCGATATATTCAAACACCTCCAACCACTCCTCCACACTCTCCTCCAATTATCCATGAAACACCTCCAGTATCTCAGCAAGCTTCTCCACCCATAGTCCAAAAACTTCCTGAATCATCCACACATACTTCAGCACCACCAACAAAAGCAACAACAAGCAAGACAAGTAAGAAACCAAGAAAGATGACTAGGCTCAAAAGGGATGAAGCAATCTCCCAAGCTTCAAAAAGGGTAAAGCAGGCTGTAAAGCTGGCACGAACCAAGAAAGATGACCAGCTTCACGACCAAATCAAAACTTTGAAAAATATGGTCACCAGCCTTGCAGGACAAGTGAACGAGCTTCAAAACACCAAAGCTCGTGTCGATGAGTTCTATACAGATGATGTTCAAGAAATGATGCTCACTGCGATCAAGGGCAACACTAAAGTGTACTTGAAGAAGTACTTGCCTAAGATTGCATCTAAGAAGGTGGAAGAATATCTTGATCCGAACATCGAAGATATGCTCAAGAATATTGTGGCTACAGTTCCACTTGTCCTACAAACCCAACTGACGGGGCCTAAAGAACCAACTCTAGAATAACTTCAATTTAAACTTTTTGAAAGATTAGCAAGTATTACCTCACCAACTCCTGAGCAAATAGTCATCACTGAGGCTATAAAGGCAAACGTATTAAAGGAGTCTTGCAAAGCTGAGGCTGACAACGGTAAACGTCCAAGAGAGGACGAAGACCCAGATCCAAACTCTCAAGCCAAGAAACAAAAGAGTGTCAGCGGATCTGCTTCTCAACACCAAGAACCTGTCGGATCTCCAGCAACCACAACAGCCACCCAACCACCTAAGGTTTCAGGCTCAAGACCAACAGCAATGGAGCATCAGTTTGAGTTCACGGCAAATGAAGAATTCCAATTTCAACAACAACAAGATCAACCAGATACTCCTCCCAAGACAAAAGCAACAACGTCTAAGTCTGGAAAGAAAACAACATCCAAAAGAGAAACTGTGGTCTCATGGCTAGACGAAGACACAACTAAAAGGAATGAATGGTTCGATCAACTTGTCAATGCTCAACCTTACACTGACGATGACTCCATGATCGAAGGTCGCACACTTGAGTTCACGCAAAAACTCAAACGTGACCAATGCATCAAAAAGCTCACGAAAGGAGAACTTCGTCGAATCAAGAATGATGCTTTCAATCTGCTTAAAGATAGGTCTTCCAGTGCAGCTGAGCTTGAATATCACCTGGAAAACATTGCACGAGCAATGTGTAGTGAGTTCAGCTGGACAAATCCGGACGTGAATGTGGTTGATAGCACTTGTCAACCAAATCAACCATACATTACGGATTAGACAAAGCCACTGCCGGTGATTGGAGCTTCAGACCAACCTGCTGTCTCATATAAATTTTTCTTCAACAACGATCTCGAACTCCTTGTGCACGGCATCAAGTGTCAACCCAAATATGCTACCTCTATAACCTTGATTCCTGAAGCAAGCTATCCATAACCTGCCATCGAAGAAACTGCTACAAGACTCTTTGTTACAAACAGAGTGCAGTATGATCAAGATGCGTAACTGAGAATTTATCACTGGTTTGAGAAGAGGAAAACATGGTACAAAAGTAAACTCACAAAGAAGTCTCCAACTCCAGTGACGAGTGATCTCAGGATACTTTCTGTGGTCAGTCTTGAAGAAGAAAAGAGGTATGATTATACCTTTCTAACTCAAATCAAGGTTAGAAGACAAGATCAGCAGATGTACACATTTTTAGAAGCAGATTTCCCAGACTTGAACCTCAACGACCTTGAAGACATGTATCTCATCAAGGTTCAAGGAAAAATGCAACACTTCTCCACTGATCTTAATTACGCATTCAGCACTTCAATACTACACTTCATCAGAAGGAAGATTATACAAGAACGTGTAGAAGACTTGCAGCTTGGGGTCGAGAGCTATCAAAGGAAGATTAATTTAACCGCACCAGTTCTATATCTTCCTGAGATCAACCAAGAGCCCCAATATACCATGAAGTAAGAACCAACTTTCGGGTTTGTTTACAAGAGTAATCTTACAATCAACTGCATCATGGGATACAATGAGGTTCACAAGTTCTGTGACCACACGCTCAAGAAAGTTTGTGATGGGTTGGTGATTTAAGTTAGAGATCGAGAACTATACAAGACCAACAGGTGGACAGCTTCTCAACTAAGAGAAGTTCGTCAATTTATTCTAAAGATCGAGAGAAGGCTTGTTCATAGAGATCAGATAAGGAGACTTGAAAGTTATGTTGGAGGAAGACCATCGTTCCCGATCAGGAATTTTCAAAGACCTGATCTGGTTATTACTATCTTCAGAAGCACGGAATGATGTAAGAGTTGGATAATTTCTTGATTTATAAAACTTTCTTGTGTTATTATGGCTTGTGCACAACCCGTACTTGTAAAGAAAGGACCCTGAGTTATGCTTCAGTGCGTCAATCCTTAGATAAGAAGCAAAAGCTTCTTACTTTTGAGTAGAATTAATCAAAATTTTGATAAGTTTTTCAAAATTCTGCTCAAAAGAACAAGTATTCCCTCTTAAAAGGTGATTTCACTTGTTGAGGGGGAGTACTTGAAACAAAAATCTTTGTTCAAAACAAAAAAGTTCTTGTTGAAATTCTTCCCGTAAACCTCAAAAAACATATTTTAATCAAAAGTTTTCCAAAAACAACATGAATATGCTATTTTTGAGGGGGAGAATAAGTATGTGATTAAAATATTGAAACTTAAAGTATGAAATCTCGCATGAGCTCGACTCAGATTGTACCCTCGAATTGACGAAACTTAAATGTCATTAATCGAAAAGACTTGTCCTGGACAGGTAATAATTTCAATCTGGTTTATCCAGTGATGTAAACATGTCTCGCAAAGGAATTGTCTGAGTAGAGTGTACCACTTTCGAGAGATTCTTCTTTGAATATGACATGGGCGGGTAATAATTTCAAGCTAGTCTAACTAGTGATGTAAACGTGTCTTGCAACGGTCATATTCACTGAAAATCAATCTATTCAAAATTGGTAACTTCACCCGACATGTGCAAATTTATATTAAAAACTTATGAGCACATGTGAAGGGGGAGTATTTTTGAAAATGAAAAACTCTCAAAGTGTTAACAAAATATGTTTTATAATCATAAACACTTTGAGAGATTTTTCAAATGATTGGTTTATGGTAACATAGGATAGTCATGGAGATATAAGGTGACTAATTATAGGAATTACGTCCTATGATCCACCAGAGCCGGAGGGATCTACCCATGGACAATACCAATAGTTTAGAACTAGAAAGTCCTAAGTATGATTGATAAAAGGAGTAAAGAAATGAAAGGAGAAAGAAGGGGTTGAAGAATTAAAAAGAAAAGTAAAAGAAAGGGTGAAAAGAAATAGCCCTCCATATGTTCAACCTTAGGGCAGAAACCGGGTTCAATTCATATGCTACTGGATGTCACTACAAATGACACCGGTATTGAAGACAAAGCCGTCATGGACCCAGTGACGCACTGCACTAAACCTTTTAGCCACTCAAGTGTCTCTCAAAAGATACTTGTTTCATTTCTCACGGAGAACCCTCATTATCTATCGACCTCTCATTCTGAGATAAGTTGATATTGAAAAGGAGGAAATTTGCTCCATGCCTCCGACGACTAAAACCAAAAGGCACTAAATCGAGTCTAGAGCCATGAGATACATCATAAGATCTCTTAAGAACACTTAATATTTCTACACTGGTTGTTCAACAATAAGGACACCAGTTGTAAATTACAAGAGTCCTACGCAGATCTTAGTAATCTGCTTAGAACATTCATGAGGGAATTCACAAATTGTGATTCTCAGTGATTGAGTGGAAATACCTGCCAGGGTTAACATCAAACAGCCCTGACAGCAGGTCACTACGATAATCCCTTGTGGATTACGCTTAGTGTTCGAGGTGGCTCCAAACGATCTACAGTCGTGGAGTGATACTTCGGTATACTTCAGCGGCTCACCTGAATTTTTGATGCACTCGGTTTATCTGAGTTAGCTCCCTTGGGGGCATCCGGTTCAGGAACGGCCTTGGCAAGGATTAGAGAAAGTCTTCACACTATGCTGTTGACGATCTCGAAGTCCGAACCTGTAAGTGCCGGATGATTTATTGCTAACTGTTTAATTGCAGGTACTTATGGAGACCAGGAGTTCCACCAACAGCATTTCCATCATGCTCATGCAAATATCACGAAGAAAAGTTCTCACAAAGACTAAGGCAAAACAAAAGTTCAAAGAAGTCAAAGAAAGTCAAAAGTCAAGGCAAAACAAACGTTCAAAAGTCAAAGATTGAAGCTAAAGAAATGAGAACTACTTGAAATATGAAGATCAAAAGTCAAAAAAAGTATGAGCGTGGTGGAAAAGACGTAAAGACATCGTGATTAAAGAACGTTGGTGGAAGGCAGATCAAGACATTACCATATCACTCACAACAAGAACAAAGAACAAAGATATTAAACACGTCGAAGCCTAAGAAGCAAAGAAGACGTCAAGCAACCTTGATGACCAATCCTTAGGGGGAGATTGTTGGGATCACATTTCTTATGTAATCAAGTATTGGTCATATTTATTGTACAAGGTTGATATTATAAGGCCTTTATGTTAGATCATATGTCACGGCCCTATTAGAAGGCCTATGGGCCGTGACTTAGGTGCTTAGTTTCTAGAAGATATTAGTATGGTGTTGCCCTAGAAGCACGCCTATAAATAGACATGTAATGTAACTCTTATAGTTGTTGGTTATTCACTTATGCTAACGAAACTTTGCTATTCATACGTGTGAATTGATTCGGCCGCTTCTCTTCTTCTTCTCTCATTCTCTCATCTAGTACATGTTATATTACTTGTGTTAAGCTTAATCTAGGACCTAACATGTGTATTGTTCCTAATTTTAGAGCTTAGTGAAATGCATTTTGATGTTCCGAAAAAGAACATAGGTGTGACTTTGAATTATCATGATATAGCACCATTGAATTCTTCATCATTAAGTGCCGAAAACATATCATTAAGCTAAGTATCAAGGAAACAAATGCCTCAATAAACATAAACATAAATGCATCCTGTAATTAGACACAAATATAGATTAACCATCAACTATCACATGATTAAAGAAATGGATGGTCACCTAATTATACGTAGTGAGCCATTTTTTTCCCGTCACTGATTTATGATTTGACCTCACCTTACGGCGTGAACTGGATGACTTCCCTATTTCTAACATTACATATTACATTTGACTTACATTAGGTATTTTTGGTTATTAATTATTATTGCATTGAAATAATTATTATATTTGGTATTGCTGTTTTGTTTTGTAAATTATAACTAAAGCACATAAGTTTTCAAGATGTTAAAATGTAATGCTCTAAACGTGCAATTTATACTTTAATTAGGTCTGAAGCAACCTTCATCACGAAAGTGGTTGATACAATTAACTGAACTAAATCTAAAACAAGTTAGTATTCCAACCCAACTAACAGGATAGAGAGTTGAGAAATTATACGATCCAGACTTTTAAAAAAAGATATAACACAAACTGTATTTTTATACAATGATATTCGTACCTAACTAACTTCATGAATACATTTTCCGATTATAAATATAGTTGTATTGTAGAGCATATTAATAAACAAAAAAAATACAAAATCGTATATACATATCTTTCTATTAGTAAAGTAGTACATTCAAAGAATAATCACAAGTCATGCCATCCATGGCGCTTCGAAGCTAGTGGTGGTATGATAATTATATATTATATAATATATATATATATATATATATATATATATATAAGATTTGCGTTCATGTGGTGTACAAGCTTAAAATAGATAAAATAGGTACACATGTGGATCGTTGGAGTGTGTATATATTATATAATATATATATATATATATATATATATATATAGATTTGCGTTCATGTGGTGTACAAGCTTAAAATAGATAAAATAGGTACACATGTGGATCGTTGGATCAATCTTAATAGATGAGATCAAAATAAATAATACTAATTAATTAGATATTAATATTTATTAATTAGATATTTAGTTAAAGGGTATTATAGTAATCTTTGTTTTCTATTTTTTCCATTGTAATACCATCTTAACTAAAACAAACAAGTCTTAAAACATCAAAAAGCACAACTGAAGTACCAAAGTTTCAAGTTAACGCTGAATCACCCTTCAGATGTTAATATACGAGTATATATTAATTCCCTTCTTTAGTATTGTTTAGAACTTTTATGACCAAAAAATCCATTCAGAAAAATCAGGCAGGCGGATTAAAATATAGAACTTAATAGCATTGAGATGTGGGCATTACAATACAATTCATTCCCACAAATTTTCTAAATGTCTTCCATTGAAATCAATCCGGTATTACACAAACAGGAAGGAACAATCTTAAACACCATTTCATTGACATATCAAGAATAAAAAGTTAAAGCTAACAATTTTTATTCTTCCAACCATTGATGATTAGAAAACACTTTGATCAGCCCATGGCATACTTCTGCGTCCAGCTACGTGTAGTGGCTTCGTATTTAGACTTATCAGTCTTGTACATATGAGCGATTTCTGGCACCAAAGGATCATCTGGGTTTGGGTCCGTCAACAAGGAGCAGATGGAAAGCAACACCTGTAATAGAGAGTAAATACCTAAGTAACTAGCAGGCAATATAAACTAACTTTTTTCCAAAACGCCAAAATCATAAATTTTGCGGAATTACAAACAGAAGGAAGATCATACCTTGGAGATAGTTAGTGCCGGACTCCATTGTTCCTTGAGGATATCTAAGCATATGCTACCATTGCTGTTGATGTTGGGATGAAATACCTTGGTCCTAAATGCAACCTGAATTACACAAGATCAGTAACACATAAGCAACATAAACTAAAACAAAATGATAGCTATCAGTAATTCTTGGGAGATAAGCCCCAAAGAGTAAACTTTAGACAACACCACATGCACCAATTAAAACAGCTAACATGCACGTAGACTGCAGCACGTAGACAACACCACATGTGCCATAGGCTAATTGATCAAAGAAATGTGTGACAAGCCCATGACATAAATCACATTACAAGCTAATACACATAAGTTTATTTAAAACTCTCTTATGACTAGTACGATATCAAGTAATACACACTCCAAACTAACACAAAACAAGTATGCAACTTATGCACATGACTCCTTAGTGGCTAATACACAGTCATACCAGAATCTAATACACACACAGGTTTATTCCATCTAATACACATAACTAACTAGCACACATACTCACATAATAGCTTATACTTAAACACATCGGTATGTAGGTAGCACACACGAATCCTTAGCAACTAGTCAACTACTACACATGAATCATTACACACACACACATGTTTATTCCATCTAATAAACATAACTAACTAGCACACATACTCACCATACAAGCTCATCAGACAAACTCATTAAGTCTTATACACATCATCTATCTACACATAGTTGTCAAGTTTCCTAATATTTCGTTCTGTGACTCATTTTCATATTCAGTAACACCTAAAATCCTACTAACCTCAAAAACCTATCATACAAGCTATAAACAAAACAATGTTCAAGAAGCAGTGAAGCAAAACATAAAATCACAAAACACGATCATTACAGACTTACAGTACACACATAAGCATATCATCAAATGTTATAACGTACTTAGATGTGTGGCCAAACTGTTCTCATTCTTATGTTTTGCTACTATCTCGTGATTTTGGGCTCGCTTTGTATTCTTTTTTCATGGTTACTTTGGACTGTAGTACATGACTATACAACTCTTGCGTGACAACCTCCCTAGCGGCTGCTGGGGTAAGTGGAACAGTCATCTCATGGTGGCCCATTCCCACAAGACAAACCTTGCCACCCGCACGAGTGGCACTCAGAGCTATTGTCATGGTCTTGTTGAAACCGGCACAGTCAAAGCTTACATCCACTCCACCTCCCATTGCTTTCTGTATCAACTCCACTTCTGCTTCTACATCCTAAGTTTCAATTCATTAAACAAACGATTAATTCAAATGCAACTTTATAAGAATCATATCATTTCAAAGGATTAAGGAAACCTGAATATTAGTTGACACTTTGATGATCTCATCTGCGCCAAGCTCATTTGCAACAGATAACCGGCTGTCCTCAACATCCACAATCACGATTCTTGGAGCTCCAAAAGCATGAGCAGCAAGCATTGTCACGAGTCCTATGGGCCCTGCTCGCATAACTAATACATTCATTTCTGGACCTATATCAGCACGACGACAAGCGTGGACCCCAACACTTAATGGTTCACACATTGCCCCTTCTTCCAAACTAACATTATCAGGCAATTTGAAACATAAATCTGCTGGATGCACCACCTGTTACAAACAAAGAACCATTTTTTAATGTCAACATTATAAATTAGAAATTGTATAAGACTATACGAATGAAAATAAATTTTACCTGATTGGCAAGAGAGCCGTGAACAGGGGGAGTGGCGAAGAATTTCATTTCAGGGCAAAGATTGTATCGGCCTTCTTTGCATTGTGTGCATCTCTAGCAGCTAATGCCAGCCTCAAGAGCTACACGATCACCAGGAACTAGATCCTTCACGTCATTCCCGACGTCTTCAATTACACCAGCACACTCATGTCCAATAACCATTGGTTCTTTTACAACAAAATCTGCACATCTTAATGTCTGAGGAAAAATTTCAAATAAGGTGATGTTAATGCTATCTTAGAGTTTCCATACAAACTGGTTCGGATTACAATCAGTGTTCTATTATCTCGAACAAAACTAACTATGTGAGGGTAAAAATAAGTTACGTATTTACTTCTTAAATCTAACTATGTGAGGGTAAAATAACAAACATGCT